>CAWWDY010000502.1:0-43449 GCA_963942605.1 Poecilus cupreus
AACTTGCAAAAACATAGAAAAACGCTGTTTTCAACTATTCAAACTGACAAATTCATGTTTCTTTCGTGTGAAACGGCGATTTATGAGAAATGACGATAAAATTGCTGTTTTAAACATGAAAAAACATAGATAAACGCTGTTTTGAACTATTCAAACTGACAAATTCATGTTTCTTTCGTGTGAAACGGCGATTTATGAGAAATGACGCTAAAATTGCTGTTTTAAACTTGCAAAAACATAGAAAAACGCTGTTTTGAACTATTCAAACTGACAAATTCATGTTTCTTTCGTGTGAAACGGCGATTTATGAGAAATGACGATAAAATTGCTGTTTTAAACTTGCAAAAACATAGAAAAACGCTGTTTTTAACTATTCAAACTGATAAATTCATGTTTCTTTCGTGTGAAACCGCGATTTATGAGAAATGACGATAGAATTGCTGTTTTAAACTTGCAAAAACATAGAAAAACGCTGTTTTTAACTATTCAAACTGATAAATTCAGGTTTCTTTCGTTCAAAACGGTGGATTTTTGTGAAATCACGATAAAACTGCTGTTTTAAACTTGCAAAAACATATAAAAACGCTGTTTTGAACTATTCAAACTGATAAATTCATGTTTCTTTCGTGTGAAACGGCGATTTATGAGAAATGACGATAAAATTGCTGTTTTAAATTTGCAAAAACATAGAAAAACGCTGTTTTTAACTATTCAAACTGATAAATTCATGTTTTTTTCGTGTGAAACGGCGATTTATGAGAAATGACGATAAAATTGCTGTTTTAAACATGAAAAAACATAGAAAAACGCTGTTTTGAACTATTCAAACTGACAAATTCATGTTTCTTTCGTGTGAAACGGCGATTTATGAGAAATGACGATAAAATTGCTGTTTTAAACTTGCAAAAACATAGAAAAACGCTGTTTTTAACAATTCAAACTGACAAATTCATGTTTTTTTCGTGTGAAACGGCGATTTATGAGAAATGACGATAAAATTGCTGTTTTAAACTTGCAAAAACATAGAAAAACGCTGTTTTGAACTATTCAAACTGACAAATTCATGTTTCTTTCGTGTGAAACGGCGATTTATTAGAAATGACGATAAAATTGCTGTTTTAAACATGAAAAAACATAGAAAAACGCTGTTTTGAACTATTCAAACTGACAAATTCATGTTTCTTTCGTATGAAACGGCGATTTATGAGAAATGACGATAAAACTGCTGTTTTAAACTTGCAAAAACATAGAAAAACGCTGTTTTGAACTATTCAAACTGACAAATTCATGTTTCTTTCGTGTGAAACGGCGATTTATGAGAAATGACGATAAAATTGCTGTTTTAAACTTGCAAAAACATAGAAAAACGCTGTTTTGAACTATTTAAACTGACAAATTCATGTTTCTTTCGTGTGAAACGGCGATTTATTAGAAATGACGATAAAATTGCTGTTTTAAACTTGCAAAAACATAGAAAAACGCTGTTTTTTACTATTCAAACTGATAAATTCATGTTTCTTTCGTGTGAAACGGCGATTTATGAGAAATGACGATAAAATTGCTGTTTTAAACTTGCAAAAACATAGAAAAACGCTGTTTTTAACTATTCAAACTGACAAATTCATGTTTCTTTCGTGTGAAACGGCGATTTATGAGAAATGACGATAAAATTGCTGTTTTAAACTTGCAAAAACATAGAAAAACGCTGTTTTCAACTATTCAAACTGACAAATTCATGTTTCTTTCGTGTGAAACGGCGATTTATGAGAAATGACGATAAAATTGCTGTTTTAAACATGAAAAAACATAGATAAACGCTGTTTTGAACTATTCAAACTGACAAATTCATGTTTCTTTCGTGTGAAACGGCGATTTATGAGAAATGACGCTAAAATTGCTGTTTTAAACTTGCAAAAACATAGAAAAACGCTGTTTTGAACTATTCAAACTGACAAATTCATGTTTCTTTCGTGTGAAACGGCGATTTATGAGAAATGACGATAAAATTGCTGTTTTAAACTTGCAAAAACATAGAAAAACGCTGTTTTTAACTATTCAAACTGATAAATTCATGTTTCTTCCGTGTGAAACCGCGATTTATGAGAAATGACGATAAAATTGCTGTTTTAAACTTGCAAAAACATAGAAAAACGCTGTTTTTAACTATTCAAACTGATAAATTCAGGTTTCTTTCGTTCAAAACGGTGGATTTTTGTGAAATCACGATAAAACTGCTGTTTTAAACTTGCAAAAACATATAAAAACGCTGTTTTGAACTATTCAAACTGATAAATTCATGTTTCTTTCGTGTGAAACGGCGATTTATGAGAAATGACGATAAAATTGCTGTTTTAAACTTGCAAAAACATAGAAAAACGCTGTTTTTAACTATTCAAACTGATAAATTCATGTTTCTTTCGTGTGAAACGGCGATTTATGAGAAATGACGATAAAATTGCTGTTTTAAACTTGCAAAAACATAGAAAAACGCTGTTTTTAACTATTCAAACTGATAAATTCAGGTTTCTTTCGTTCGAAACGGTGGATTTTTGTGAAATCACGATAAAACTGTTGTTTTAAACTTGCAAAAACATAAAAAACTCTGTTTTGAACTATTCAAACTGATAAATTCATGTTTCTTTCGTGTGAAACGGCGATTTATGAGAAATGACGATAAAATTGCTGTTTTAAACATGAAAAAACATAGAAAAACGCTGTTTTTAACTATTCAAACTGACAAATTCATGTTTTTTTCGTGTGAAACGGCGATTTATGAGAAATGACGATAAAATTGCTGTTTTAAACATGAAAAAACATAGAAAAACGCTGTTTTGAACTATTCAAACTGACAAATTCATGTTTCTTTCGTGTGAAACGGCGATTTATGAGAAATGACGATAAAATTGCTGTTTTAAACTTGCAAAAACATAGAAAAACGCTGTTTTTAACTATTCAAACTGACAAATTCAAGTTTTTTTCGTGTGAAACGGCGATTTATGAGAAATGACGATAAAATTGCTGTTTTAAACATGAAAAAACATAGAAAAACGCTGTTTTGAACTATTCAAACTGACAAATTCATGTTTCTTTCGTGTGAAACGGCGATTTATGAGAAATGACGATAAAATTGCTGTTTTAAACTTGCAAAAACATAGAAAAACGCTGTTTTTAACTATTCAAACTGACAAATTCAAGTTTTTTTCGTGTGAAACGGCGATTTATGAGAAATGACGATAAAATTGCTGTTTTAAACATGAAAAAACCTAGAAAAACGCTGTTTTAAACTATTCAAACTGACAAATTCATGTTTCTTTCGTGTGAAACGGCGATTTATGAGAAATGACGATAAAATTGCTGTTTTAAACTTGCAAAAACATAGAAAAACGCTGTTTTGAACTATTCAAACTGACAAATTCATGTTTCTTTCGTGTGAAACGGCGATTTATGAGAAATGACGATAAAATTGCTGTTTTAAACTTGCAAAAACATAGAAAAACGCTGTTTTTTTACTATTCAAACTGATAAATTCATGTTTCTTTCGTGTGAAACGGCGATTTATGAGAAATGACGATAAAATTGCTGTTTTAAACTTGCAAAAACATAGAAAAACGCTGTTTTTAACTATTCAAACTGACAAATTCATGTTTCTTTCGTGTGAAACGGCGATTTATGAGAAATGACGATAAAATTGCTGTTTTAAACTTGCAAAAACATAGAAAAACGCTGTTTTCAACTATTCAAACTGACAAATTCATGTTTCTTTCGTGTGAAACGGCGATTTATGAGAAATGACGATAAAATTGCTGTTTTAAACATGAAAAAACATAGATAAACGCTGTTTTGAACTATTCAAACTGACAAATTCATGTTTCTTTCGTGTGAAACGGCGATTTATGAGAAATGACGCTAAAATTGCTGTTTTAAACTTGCAAAAACATAGAAAAACGCTGTTTTGAACTATTCAAACTGACAAATTCATGTTTCTTTCGTGTGAAACGGCGATTTATGAGAAATGACGATAAAATTGCTGTTTTAAACTTGCAAAAACATAGAAAAACGCTGTTTTTAACTATTCAAACTGATAAATTCATGTTTCTTTCGTGTGAAACGGCGATTTATGAGAAATGACGATAAAATTGCTGTTTTAAACTTGCAAAAACATAGAAAAACGCTGTTTTTAACTATTCAAACTGATAAATTCAGATTTCTTTCGTTCAAAACAGTGGATTTTTGTGAAATCACGATAAAACTGCTGTTTTAAACTTGCAAAAACATATAAAAACGCTGTTTTGAACTATTCAAACTGATAAATTCATGTTTCTTTCGTGTGAAACGGCGATTTATGAGAAATGACGATAAATTGCTGTTTTAAACTTGCAAAAACATAGAAAAACGCTGTTTTTAACTATTCAAACTGATAAATTCATGTTTCTTTCGTGTGAAACGGCGATTTATGAGAAATGACGATAAAATTGCTGTTTTAAACTTGCAAAAACATAGAAAAACGCTGTTTTTAACTATTCAAACTGATAAATTCAGGTTTCTTTCGTTCGAAACGGTGGATTTTTGTGAAATCACGATAAAACTGTTGTTTTAAACTTGCAAAAACATAGAAAAACTCTGTTTTGAACTATTCAAACTTATAAATTCATGTTTCTTTCGTGTGAAACGGCGATTTATGAGAAATGACGATAAAATTGCTGTTTTAAACATGAAAAAACATAGAAAAACGCTGTTTTTTACTATTCAAACTGATAAATTCATGTTTCTTTCGTGTGAAACGGCGATTTATGAGAAATGACGATAAAATTGCTGTTTTAAACTTGCAAAAACATAGAAAAACGCTGTTTTTAACTATTCAAACTGACAAATGCATGTTTCTTTCGTGTGAAACGGCGATTTATGAGAAATGACGATAAAATTGCTGTTTTAAACTTGCAAAAACATAGAAAACCGCTGTTTTCAACTATTCAAACTGACAAATTCATGTTTCTTTCGTGTGAAACGGCGATTTATGAGAAATGACGATAAAATTGCTGTTTTAAACATGAAAAAACATAGATAAACGCTGTTTTGAACTATTCAAACTGACAAATTCATGTTTCTTTCGTGTGAAACGGCGATTTATGAGAAATGACGCTAAAATTGCTGTTTTAAACTTGCAAAAACATAGAAAAACGCTGTTTTTAACTATTCAAACTGATAAATTCATGTTTCTTTCGTGTGAAACGGCGATTTATGAGAAATGACGATAAAATTGCTGTTTTAAACTTGCAAAAACATAGAAAAACGCTGTTTTTAACTATTCAAACTGATAAATTCAGGTTTCTTTCGTTCAAAACGGTGGATTTTTGTGAAATCACGATAAAACTGCTGTTTTAAACTTGCAAAAACATATAAAAACGCTGTTTTGAACTATTCAAACTGATAAATTCATGTTTCTTTCGTGTGAAACGGCGATTTATGAGAAATGACGATAAAATTGCTGTTTTAAACTTGCAAAAACATAGAAAAACGCTGTTTTTAACTATTCAAACTGACAAATTCATGTTTCTTTCGTGTGAAACGGCGATTTATGAGAAATGACGATAAAATTGCTGTTTTAAACTTGCAAAAACATAGAAAAACGCTGTTTTCAACTATTCAAACTGACAAATTCATGTTTCTTTCGTGTGAAACGGCGATTTATGAGAAATGACGATAAAATTGCTGTTTTAAACATGAAAAAACATAGATAAACGCTGTTTTGAACTATTCAAACTGACAAATTCATGTTTCTTTTGTGTGAAACGGCGATTTATGAGAAATGACGCTAAAATTGCTGTTTTAAACATATAAAAACATAGAAAAACGCTGTTTTTAACTATTCAAACTGACAAATTCATGTTCCTTTCGTGTGAAACGGCGATTTATGAGAAATGACGATAAAATTGCTGTTTTAAACTTGCAAAAACATAGAAAAACGCTGTTTTGAACTATTCAAACTGACAAATTCATGTTTCTTTCGTGTGAAACGGCGATTTATGAGAAATGACGATAAAATTGCTGTTTTAAACTTGCAAAAATATAGAAAAACGCTGTTTTTTACTATTCAAACTGATAAATTCATGTTTCTTTCGTGTGAAACGGCGATTTATGAGAAATGACGATAAAATTGCTGTTTTAAACTTGCAAAAACATAGAAAAACGCTGTTTTTAACTATTCAAACTGACAAATTCATGTTTCTTTCGTGTGAAACGGCGATTTATGAGAAATGACGATAAAATTGCTGTTTTAAACTTGCAAAAACATAGAAAAACGCTGTTTTCAACTATTCAAACTGACAAATTCATGTTTCTTTCGTGTGAAACGGCGATTTATTAGAAATGACGATAAAATTGCTGTTTTAAACATGAAAAAACATAGATAAACGCTGTTTTGAACTATTCAAACTGACAAATTCATGTTTCTTTCGTGTGAAACGGCGATTTATGAGAAATGACGATAAAATTGCTGTTTTAAACTTGCAAAAACATAGAAAAACGCTGTTTTTAACTATTCAAACTGACAAATTTATGTTTTTTTCGTGTGAAACGGCGATATATGAGAAATGACGATAAAATTGCTGTTTTAAACATGAAAAAACATAGAAAAACGCTGTTTTGAACTATTCAAACTGACAAATTCATGTTTCTTTCGTGTGAAACGGCGATTTATGAGAAATGACGATAAAATTGCTGTTTTAAACATGAAAAAACATAGATAAACGCTGTTTTGAACTATTCAAACTGACAAATTCATGTTTCTTTCGTGTGAAACGGCGATTTATGAGAAATGACGATAAAATTGCTGTTTTAAACATGAAAAAACATAGATAAACGCTGTTTTCAACTATTCAAACTGACAAATTCATGTTTCTTTCGTGTGAAACGGCGATTTATGAGAAATGACGCTAAAATTGCTGTTTTAAACTTGCAAAAACATAGAAAAACGCTGTTTTCAACTATTCAAACTGACAAATACATGTTTCTTTCGTGTGAAACGGCGATTTATGAGAAATGACGATAAAATTGATGTTTAAAACATGAAAAAACATAGAAAAACGCTGTTTTTAACTATTCAAACGGACAAATTCATGTTTTTTTCGTGTGAAACGGCGATTTATGAGAATTGACGATAAAATTGCTGTTTTAAACATGAAAAAACATAGAAAAACGCTGTTTTGAACTATTCAAACTGACAAATTCATGTTTCTTTCGTGTGAAACGGCGATTTATGAGAAATGACGATAAAATTGCTGTTTTAAACTTGCAAAAACATAGAAAAACGCTGTTTTTAACTATTCAAACTGACAAATTCATGTTTTTTTCGTGTGAAACAACGATTTATGAGAAATGACGATAAAATTGCTGTTTTAAACATGAAAAAACATAGAAAAACGCTGTTTTGAACTATTTAAACTGACAAATTCATGTTTGTTTCGTGTGAAACGGCGATTTATGAGAAATGACGATAAAATTGCTGTTTTAAACTTGCAAAAACATAGAAAAACGCTGTTTTGAACTATTCAAACTGACAAATTCATGTTTCTTTCGTGTGAAACGGCGACTTATGAGAAATGACGATAAAATTGCTGTTTTAAACTTGCAAAAACATAGAAAAACGCTGTTTTTTACTATTCAAACTGATAAATTCATGTTTCTTTCGTGTGAAACGGCGATTTATGAGAAATGACGATAAAATTGCTGTTTTAAACTTGCAAAAACATAGAAAAACGCTGTTTTTAACTATTCAAACTGACAAATTCATGTTTCTTTCGTGTGAAACGGCGATTTATGAGAAATGACGATAAAATTGCTGTTTTAAACTTGCAAAAACATAGAAAAACGCTGTTTTCAACTATTCAAACTGACAAATTCATGTTTCTTTCGTGTGAAACGGCGATTTATGAGAAATGACGATAAAATTGCTGTTTTAAACATGAAAAAACATAGATAAACGCTGTTTTGAACTATTCAAACTGACAAATTCATGTTTCTTTCGTGTGAAACGGCGATTTATGAGAAATGACGCTAAAATTGCTGTTTTAAACTTGCAAAAACATAGAAAAACGCTGTTTTGAACTATTCAAACTGACAAATTCATGTTTCTTTCGTGTGAAATGGCGATTTATGAGAAATGACGATAAAATTGCTGTTTTAAACTTGCAAAAACATAGAAAAACGCTGTTTTTAACTATTCAAACTGATAAATTCATGTTTCTTTCGTGTGAAATGGCGATTTATGAGAAATGACGATAAAATTGCTGTTTTAAACTTGCAAAAACATAGAAAAACGCTGTTTTTAACTATTCAAACTGATAAATTCATGTTTCTTTCGTGTGAAACGGCGATTTATGAGAAATGACGATAAAATTGCTGTTTTAAACTTACAAAAACATAGAAAAACGCTGTTTTTAACTATTCAAACTGATAAATACAGGTTTCTTTCGTTCAAAACGGTGGATTTTTGTGAAATCACGATAAAACTGCTGTTTTAAACTTGCAAAAACATATAAAAACGCTGTTTTGAACTATTCAAACTGATAAATTCATGTTTCTTTCGTGTGAAACGGCGATTTATGAGAAATGACAATAAATTGCTGTTTTAAACTTGCAAAAACATAGAAAAACGCTGTTTTTAACTATTCAAACTGATAAATTCATGTTTCTTTCGTGTGAAACGGCGATTTATGAGAAATGACGATAAAATTGCTGTTTTAAACTTGCAAAAACATAGAAAATCGCTGTTTTTAACTATTCAAACTGATAAATTCAGGTTTCTTTCGTTCGAAACGGTGGATTTTTGTGAAATCACGATAAAACTGTTGTTTTAAACTTGCAAAAACATAGAAAAACCCTGTTTTGAACTATTCAAACTGATAAATTCATGTTTCTTTCGTGTGAAACGGCGATTTATGAGAAATGACGATAAAATTGCTGTTTTAAACATGAAAAAACATAGAAAAACGCTGTTTTTAACTATTCAAACTGACAAATTCATGTTTCTTTCGTGTGAAACGGCGATTTATGAGAAATGACGCTAAAATTGCTGTTTTAAACTTGCAAAAACATAGAAAAACGCTGTTTTTAACTATTCAAACTGACAAATTCATGTTTCTTTCGTGTGAAACGGCGATTTATGAGAAATGACGATAAAATTGCTGTTTTAAACTTGCAAAAACATAGAAAAACGCTGTTTTCAACTATTCAAACTGACAAATTCATGTTTCTTTCGTGTGAAACGGCGATTTATGAGAAATGACGATAAAATTGCTGTTTTAAACTTGCAAAAATATAGAAAAACGCTGTTTTTTACTATTCAAACTGATAAATTCATGTTTCTTTCGTGTGAAACGGCGATTTATGAGAAATGACGATAAAATTGCTGTTTTAAACTTGCAAAAACATAGAAAAACGCTGTTTTTAACTATTCAAACTGACAAATTCATGTTTCTTTCGTGTGAAACGGCGATTTATGAGAAATGACGATAAAATTGCTGTTTTAAACTTGCAAAAACATAGAAAAACGCTGTTTTCAACTATTCAAACTGACAAATTCATGTTTCTTTCGTGTGAAACGGCGATTTATTAGAAATGACGATAAAATTGCTGTTTTAAACATGAAAAAACATAGATAAACGCTGTTTTGAACTATTCAAACTGACAAATTCATGTTTCTTTCGTGTGAAACGGCGATTTATGAGAAATGACGATAAAATTGCTGTTTTAAACTTGCAAAAACATAGAAAAACGCTGTTTTTAACTATTCAAACTGACAAATTTATGTTTTTTTCGTGTGAAACGGCGATATATGAGAAATGACGATAAAATTGCTGTTTTAAACATGAAAAAACATAGAAAAACGCTGTTTTGAACTATTCAAACTGACAAATTCATGTTTCTTTCGTGTGAAACGGCGATTTATGAGAAATGACGATAAAATTGCTGTTTTAAACATGAAAAAACATAGATAAACGCTGTTTTGAACTATTCAAACTGACAAATTCATGTTTCTTTCGTGTGAAACGGCGATTTATGAGAAATGACGATAAAATTGCTGTTTTAAACATGAAAAAACATAGATAAACGCTGTTTTCAACTATTCAAACTGACAAATTCATGTTTCTTTCGTGTGAAACGGCGATTTATGAGAAATGACGCTAAAATTGCTGTTTTAAACTTGCAAAAACATAGAAAAACGCTGTTTTCAACTATTCAAACTGACAAATACATGTTTCTTTCGTGTGAAATGGCGATTTATGAGAAATGACGATAAAATTGCTGTTTAAAACATGAAAAAACATAGAAAAACGCTGTTTTTAACTATTCAAACTGACAAATTCATGTTTTTTTCGTGTGAAACGGCGATTTATGAGAATTGACGATAAAATTGCTGTTTTAAACATGAAAAAACATAGAAAAACGCTGTATTGAACTATTCAAACTGACAAATTCATGTTTCTTTCGTGTGAAACGGCGATTTATGAGAAATGACGATAAAATTGCTGTTTTAAACTTGCAAAAACATAGAAAAACGCTGTTTTTAACTATTCAAACTGACAAATTCATGTTTTTTTCGTGTGAAACAACGATTTATGAGAAATGACGATAAAATTGCTGTTTTAAACATGAAAAAACATAGAAAAACGCTGTTTTGAACTATTCAAACTGACAAATTCATGTTTGTTTCGTGTGAAACGGCGATTTATGAGAAATGACGATAAAATTGCTGTTTTAAACTTGCAAAAACATAGAAAAACGCTGTTTTGAACTATTCAAACTGACAAATTCATGTTTCTTTCGTGTGAAACGGCGATTTATGAGAAATGACGATAAAATTGCTGTTTTAAACTTGCAAAAACATAGAAAAACGCTGTTTTTTACTATTCAAACTGATAAATTCATGTTTCTTTCGTGTGAAACGGCGATTTATGAGAAATGACGATAAAATTGCTGTTTTAAACTTGCAAAAACATAGAAAAACGCTGTTTTTAACTATTCAAACTGACAAATTCATGTTTCTTTCGTGTGAAACGGCGATTTATGAGAAATGACGATAAAATTGCTGTTTTAAACTTGCAAAAACATAGAAAAACGCTGTTTTCAACTATTCAAACTGACAAATTCATGTTTCTTTCGTGTGAAACGGCGATTTATGAGAAATGACGATAAAATTGCTGTTTTAAACATGAAAAAACATAGATAAACGCTGTTTTGAACTATTCAAACTGACAAATTCATGTTTCTTTCGTGTGAAACGGCGATTTATGAGAAATGACGCTAAAATTGCTGTTTTAAACTTGCAAAAACATAGAAAAACGCTGTTTTGAACTATTCAAACTGACAAATTCATGTTTCTTTCGTGTGAAATGGCGATTTATGAGAAATGACGATAAAATTGCTGTTTTAAACTTGCAAAAACATAGAAAAACGCTGTTTTTAACTATTCAAACTGATAAATACAGGTTTCTTTCGTTCAAAACGGTGGATTTTTGTGAAATCACGATAAAACTGCTGTTTTAAACTTGCAAAAACATATAAAAACGCTGTTTTGAACTATTCAAACTGATAAATTCATGTTTCTTTCGTGTGAAACGGCGATTTATGAGAAATGACGATAAATTGCTGTTTTAAACTTGCAAAAACATAGAAAAACGCTGTTTTTAACTATTCAAACTGATAAATTCATGTTTCTTTCGTGTGAAACGGCGATTTATGAGAAATGACGATAAAATTGCTGTTTTAAACTTGCAAAAACATAGAAAAACGCTGTTTTTAACTATTCAAACTGATAAATTCAGGTTTCTTTCGTTCGAAACGGTGGATTTTTGTGAAATCACGATAAAACTGTTGTTTTAAACTTGCAAAAACATAGAAAAACTCTGTTTTGAACTATTCAAACTGATAAATTCATGTTTCTTTCGTGTGAAACGGCGATTTATGAGAAATGACGATAAAATTGCTGTTTTAAACATGAAAAAACATAGAAAAACGCTGTTTTTAACTATTCAAACTGACAAATTCATGTTTCTTTCGTGTGAAACGGCGATTTATGAGAAATGACGCTAAAATTGCTGTTTTAAACTTGCAAAAACATAGAAAAACGCTGTTTTTAACTATTCAAACTGACAAATTCATGTTTCTTTCGTGTGAAACGGCGATTTATGAGAAATGACGATAAATTTGCTGTTTTAAACTTGCAAAAACATAGAAAAACGCTGTTTTCAACTATTCAAACTGACAAATTCATGTTTCTTTCGTGTGAAACGGCGATTTATGAGAAATGACGATAAAATTGCTGTTTTAAACTTGCAAAAATATAGAAAAACGCTGTTTTTTACTATTCAAACTGATAAATTCATGTTTCTTTCGTGTGAAACGGCGATTTATGAGAAATGACGATAAAATTGCTGTTTTAAACTTGCAAAAACATAGAAAAACGCTGTTTTTAACTATTCAAACTGACAAATTCATGTTTCTTTCGTGTGAAACGGCGATTTATGAGAAATGACGATAAAATTGCTGTTTTAAACTTGCAAAAACATAGAAAAACGCTGTTTTCAACTATTCAAACTGACAAATTCATGTTTCTTTCGTGTGAAACGGCGATTTATTAGAAATGACGATAAAATTGCTGTTTTAAACATGAAAAAACATAGATAAACGCTGTTTTGAACTATTCAAACTGACAAATTCATGTTTCTTTCGTGTGAAACGGCGATTTATGAGAAATGACGATAAAATTGCTGTTTTAAACTTGCAAAAACATAGAAAAACGCTGTTTTTAACTATTCAAACTGACAAATTTATGTTTTTTTCGTGTGAAACGGCGATATATGAGAAATGACGATAAAATTGCTGTTTTAAACATGAAAAAACATAGAAAAACGCTGTTTTGAACTATTCAAACTGACAAATTCATGTTTCTTTCGTGTGAAACGGCGATTTATGAGAAATGACGATAAAATTGCTGTTTTAAACATGAAAAAACATAGATAAACGCTGTTTTGAACTATTCAAACTGACAAATTCATGTTTCTTTCGTGTGAAACGGCGATTTATGAGAAATGACGATAAAATTGCTGTTTTAAACATGAAAAAACATAGATAAACGCTGTTTTCAACTATTAAAACTGACAAATTCATGTTTCTTTCGTGTGAAACGGCGATTTATGAGAAATGACGCTAAAATTGCTGTTTTAAACTTGCAAAAACATAGAAAAACGCTGTTTTCAACTATTCAAACTGACAAATACATGTTTCTTTCGTGTGAAACGGCGATTTATGAGAAATGACGATAAAATTGCTGTTTAAAACATGAAAAAACATAGAAAAACGCTGTTTTTAACTATTCAAACTGACAAATTCATGTTTTTTTCGTGTGAAACGGCGATTTATGAGAATTGACGATAAAATTGCTGTTTTAAACATGAAAAAACATAGAAAAACGCTGTATTGAACTATTCAAACTGACAAATTCATGTTTCTTTCGTGTGAAACGGCGATTTATGAGAAATGACGCTAAAATTGCTGTTTTAAACTTGCAAAAACATAGAAAAACGCTGTTTTGAACTATTCAAACTGACAAATTCATGTTTCTTTCGTGTGAAACGGCGATTTATGAGAAATGACGATAAAATTGCTGTTTTAAACTTGCAAAAACATAGAAAAACGCTGTTTTTAATTATTCAAACTGATAAATTCATGTTTCTTTCGTGTGAAACGGCGATTTATGAGAAATGACGCTAAAATTGCTGTTTTAAACTTGCAAAAACATAGAGAAACGCTGTTTTGAACTATTCAAACTGACAAATTCATGTTTCTTTCGTATGAAACGGCGATTTATGAGAAATGACGCTAAAATTGCTGTTTTAAACTTGCAAAAACATAGAAAACGCTGTTTTGAACTATTCAAACTGACAAATTCATGTTTCTTTCGTGTGAAACGGCGATTTATGAGAAATGACGATAAAATTGCTGTTTTAAACATGCAAAAACATAGAAAAACGCTGTTTTTAACTATTCAAACTGATAAATTCATGTTTCTTTCGTGTGAAACGGCGATTTATGAGAAATGACGATAAAATTGCTGTTTTAAACATGAAAAAACATAGATAAACGCTGTTTTGAACTATTCAAACTGACAAATTCATGTTTCTTTCGTGTGAAACGGCGATTTATGAGAAATGACGATAAAATTGCTGTTTTAAACATGAAAAAACATAGATAAACGCTGTTTTGAACTATTCAAACTGACAAATTCATGTTTCTTTCGTGTGAAACGGCGATTTATGAGAAATGACGCTAAAATTGCTGTTTTAAACTTGCAAAAACATAGAAAAACGCTGTTTTGAACTATTCAAACTGACAAATTCATGTTTCTTTCGTGTGAAATGGCGATTTATGAGAAATGACGATAAAATTGCTGTTTTAAACTTGCAAAAACATAGAAAAACGCTGTTTTTAACTATTCAAACTGATAAATTCATGTTTCTTTCGTGTGAAACGGCGATTTATGAGAAATGACGATAAAATTGCTGTTTTAAACTTACAAAAACATAGAAAAACGCTGTTTTTAACTATTCAAACTGATAAATACAGGTTTCTTTCGTTCAAAACGGTGGATTTTTGTGAAATCACGATAAAACTGCTGTTTTAAACTTGCAAAAACATATAAAAACGCTGTTTTGAACTATTCAAACTGATAAATTCATGTTTCTTTCGTGTGAAACGGCGATTTATGAGAAATGACGATAAATTGCTGTTTTAAACTTGCAAAAACATAGAAAAACGCTGTTTTTAACTATTCAAACTGATAAATTCATGTTTCTTTCGTGTGAAACGGCGATTTATGAGAAATGACGATAAAATTGCTGTTTTAAACTTGCAAAAACATAGAAAAACGCTGTTTTTAACTATTCAAACTGATAAATTCAGGTTTCTTTCGTTCGAAACGGTGGATTTTTGTGAAATCACGATAAAACTGTTGTTTTAAACTTGCAAAAACATAGAAAAACTCTGTTTTTAACTATTCAAACTGACAAATTCATGTCTCTTTCGTGTGAAACGGCGATTTATGAGAAATGACGATAAAATTGCTGTTTTAAACTTGCAAAAACATAGAAAAACGCTGTTTTCAACTATTCAAACTGACAAATTCATGTTTCTTTCGTGTGAAACGGCGATTTATGAGAAATGACGATAAAATTGCTGTTTTAAACATGAAAAAACATAGATAAACGCTGTTTTGAACTATTCAAACTGACAAATTCATGTTTCTTTCGTGTGAAACGGCGATTTATGAGAAATGACGCTAAAATTGCTGTTTTAAACTTGCAAAAACATAGAAAAACGCTGTTTTGAACTATTCAAACTGACAAATTCATGTTTCTTTCGTGTGAAATGGCGATTTATGAGAAATGACGATAAAATTGCTGTTTTAAACTTGCAAAAACATAGAAAAACGCTGTTTTTAACTATTCAAACTGATAAATTCATGTTTCTTTCGTGTGAAACGGCGATTTATGAGAAATGACGATAAAATTGCTGTTTTAAACTTACAAAAACATAGAAAAACGCTGTTTTTAACTATTCAAACTGATAAATACAGGTTTCTTTCGTTCAAAACGGTGGATTTTTGTGAAATCACGATAAAACTGCTGTTTTAAACTTGCAAAAACATATAAAAACGCTGTTTTGAACTATTCAAACTGATAAATTCATGTTTCTTTCGTGTGAAACGGCGATTTATGAGAAATGACGATAAATTGCTGTTTTAAACTTGCAAAAACATAGAAAAACGCTGTTTTTAACTATTCAAACTGATAAATTCATGTTTCTTTCGTGTGAAACGGCGATTTATGAGAAATGACGATAAAATTGCTGTTTTAAACTTGCAAAAACATAGAAAAACGCTGTTTTTAACTATTCAAACTGATAAATTCAGGTTTCTTTCGTTCGAAACGGTGGATTTTTGTGAAATCACGATAAAACTGTTGTTTTAAACTTGCAAAAACATAGAAAAACTCTGTTTTGAACTATTCAAACTGATAAATTCATGTTTCTTTCGTGTGAAACGGCGATTTATGAGAAATGACGATAAAATTGCGGTTTTAAACATGAAAAAACATAGAAAAACGCTGTTTTTAACTATTCAAACTGACAAATTCATGTTTCTTTCGTGTGAAACGGCGATTTATGAGAAATGACGATAAAATTGCTGTTTTAAACTTGCAAAAACATAGAAAAACGCTGTTTTTAACTATTCAAACTGACAAATTCATGTTTCTTTCGTGTGAAACGGCGATTTATGAGAAATGACGATAAAATTGCTGTTTTAAACTTGCAAAAACATAGAAAAACGCTGTTTTCAACTATTCAAACTGACAAATTCATGTTTCTTTCGTGTGAAACGGCGATTTATGAGAAATGACGATAAAATTGCTGTTTTAAACTTGCAAAAACATAGAAAAACGCTGTTTTTAACTATTCAAACTGATAAATTCAGGTTTCTTTCGTTCAAAACGGTGGATTTTTGTGAAATCACGATAAAACTGCTGTTTTAAACTTGCAAAAACATATAAAAACGCTGTTTTGAACTATTCAAACTGATAAATTCATGTTTCTTTCGTGTGAAACGGCGATTTATGAGAAATGACGATAAAATTGCTGTTTTAAACTTGCAAAAACATAGGAAAACGCTGTTTTTAACTATTCAAACTGATAAATTCATGTTTCTTTCGTTTGAAACGGCGATTTATGAGAAATGACGATAAAATTTCTGTTTTAAACTTGCAAAAACATAGAAAAACGCTGTTTTTAACTATTCAAACTGATAAATTCAGGTTTCTTTCGTTCGAAACGGTGGATTTTTGTGAAATCACGATAAAACTGTTGTTTTAAACTTGCAAAAACATAGAAAAACTCTGTATTGAACTATTCAAACTGATAAATTCATGTTTCTTTCGTGTGAAACGGCGATTTATGAGAAATGACGATAAAATTGCTGTTTTAAACATGAAAAAACATAGAAAAACGCTGTTTTTAACTATTCAAACTGACAAATTCATGTTTTTTTCGTGTGAAACGGCGATTTATGAGAATTGACGATAAAATTGCTGTTTTAAACATGAAAAAACATAGAAAAACGCTGTTTTGAACTATTCAAACTGACAAATTCATGTTTCTTTCGTGTGAAACGGCGATTTATGAGAAATGACGATAAAATTGCTGTTTTAAACTTGCAAAAACATAGAAAAACGCTGTTTTTAACTATTCAAACTGATAAATTCATGTTTTTTTCGTGTGAAACAACGATTTATGAGAAATGACGATAAAATTGCTGTTTTAAACATGAAAAAACATAGAAAAACGCTGTTTTGAACTATTCAAACTGACAAATTCATGTTTGTTTCGTGTGAAACGGCGATTTATGAGAAATGACGATAAAATTGCTGTTTTAAACTTGCAAAAACATAGAAAAACGCTGTTTTGAACTATTCAAACTGACAAATTCATGTTTCTTTCGTGTGAAACGGCGATTTATGAGAAATGACGATCAAATTGCTGTTTTAAACTTGCAAAAACATAGAAAAACGCTGTTTTTTACTATTCAAACTGATAAATTCATGTTTCTTTCGTGTGAAACGGCGATTTATGAGAAATGACGATAAAATTGCTGTTTTAAACTTGCAAAAACATAGAAAAACGCTGTTTTTAACTATTCAAACTGACAAATTCATGTTTCTTTCGTGTGAAACGGCGATTTATGAGATATGACGATAAAATTGCTGTTTTAAACTTGCAAAAACATAGAAAAACGCTGTTTTCAACTATTCAAACTGACAAATTCATGTTTCTTTCATGTGAAACGGCGATTTATGAGAAATGACGATAAAATTGCTGTTTTAAACATGAAAAAACAAAGATAAACGCTGTTTTGAACTATTCAAACTGACAAATTCATGTTTCTTTCGTGTGAAACGGCGATTTATGAGAAATGACGCTAAAATTGCTGTTTTAAACTTGCAAAAACATAGAAAAACGCTGTTTTGAACTATTCAAACTGACAAATTCATGTTTCTTTCGTGTGAAATGGCGATTTATGAGAAATGACGATAAAATTGCTGTTTTAAACTTGCAAAAACATAGAAAAACGCTGTTTTTAACTATTCAAACTGATAAATTCATGTTTCTTTCGTGTGAAACGGCGATTTATGAGAAATGACGATAAAATTGCTGTTTTAAACTTACAAAAACATAGAAAAACGCTGTTTTTAACTATTCAAACTGATAAATACAGGTTTCTTTCGTTCAAAACGGTGGATTTTTGTGAAATCACGATAAAACTGCTGTTTTAAACTTGCAAAAACATATAAAAACGCTGTTTTGAACTATTCAAACTGATAAATTCATGTTTCTTTCGTGTGAAACGGCGATTTATGAGAAATGACGATAAATTGCTGTTTTAAACTTGCAAAAACATAGAAAAACGCTGTTTTTAACTATTCAAACTGATAAATTCATGTTTCTTTCGTGTGAAACGGCGATTTATGAGAAATGACGATAAAATTGCTGTTTTAAACTTGCAAAAACATAGAAAAACGCTGTTTTTAACTATTCAAACTGATAAATTCAGGTTTCTTTCGTTCGAAACGGTGGATTTTTGTGAAATCACGATAAAACTGTTGTTTTAAACTTGCAAAAACATAGAAAAACTCTGTTTTGAACTATTCAAACTGATAAATTCATGTTTCTTTCGTGTGAAACGGCGATTTATGAGAAATGACGATAAAATTGCTGTTTTAAACATGAAAAAACATAGAAAAACGCTGTTTTTAACTATTCAAACTGACAAATTCATGTTTCTTTCGTGTGAAACGGCGATTTATGAGAAATGACGATAAAATTGCTGTTTTAAACTTGCAAAAACATAGAAAAACGCTGTTTTGAACTATTCAAACTGACAAATTCATGTTTCTTTCGTGTGAAACGGCGATTTATGAGAAATGACGATAAAATTGCTGTTTTAAACTTGCAAAAATATAGAAAAACGCTGTTTTTTACTATTCAAACTGATAAATTCATGTTTCTTTCGTGTGAAACGGCGATTTATGAGAAATGACGATAAAATTGCTGTTTTAAACTTGCAAAAACATAGAAAAACGCTGTTTTTAACTATTCAAACTGACAAATTCATGTTTCTTTCGTGTGAAACGGCGATTTATGAGAAATGACGATAAAATAGCTGTTTTAAACTTGCAAAAACATAGAAAAACGCTGTTTTCAACTATTCAAACTGACAAATTCATGTTTCTTTCGTGTGAAACGGCGATTTATGAGAAATGACGATAAAATTGCTGTTTTAAACATGAAAAAACATAGATAAACGCTGTTTTGAACTATTCAAACTGACAAATTCATGTTTCTTTCGTGTGAAACGGCGATTTATGAGAAATGACGCTAAAATTGCTGTTTTAAACTTGCAAAAACATAGAAAAACGCTGTTTTGAACTATTCAAACTGACAAATTCATGTTTCTTTCGTGTGAAACGGCGATTTATGAGAAATGACGATAAAATTGCTGTTTTAAACTTGCAAAAACATAGAAAAACGCTGTTTTTAACTATTCAAACTGATAAATTCATGTTTCTTTCGTGTGAAACGGCGATTTATGAGAAATGACGATAAAATTGCTGTTTTAAACTTGCAAAAACATAGAAAAACGCTGTTTTTAACTATTCAAACTGATAAATTCAGGTTTCTTTCGTTCGAAACGGTGGATTTTTGTGAAATCACGATAAAACTGTTGTTTTAAACTTGCAAAAACATAGAAAAACTCTGTTTTGAACTATTCAAACTGATAAATTCATGTTTCTTTCGTGTAAAACGGCGATTTATGAGAAATGACGATAAAATTGCTGTTTTAAACTTGCAAAAACATAGAAAAACGCTGTTTTGAACTATTCAAACTGACAAATTCATGTTTCTTTCGTGTGAAACGGCGATTTATGAGAAATGACGATAAAATTGCTGTTTTAAACTTGCAAAAACATAGAAAAACGCTGTTTTTTACTATTCAAACTGATAAATTCATGTTTCTTTCGTGTGAAACGGCGATTTATGAGAAATGACGATAAAATTGCTGTTTTAAACTTGCAAAAACATAGAAAAACGCTGTTTTTAACTATTCAAACTGACAAATTCATGTTTCTTTCGTGTGAAACGGCGATTTATAAGAAATGACGATAAAATTGCTGTTTTAAACTTGCAAAAACATAGAAAAACGCTGTTTTCAACTATTCAAACTGACAAATTCATGTTTCTCTCGTGTGAAACGGCGATTTATGAGAAATGACGATAAAATTGCTGTTTTAAACATGAAAAAACATAGATAAACGCTGTTTTGAACTATTCAAACTGACAAATTCATGTTTCTTTCGTGTGAAACGGCGATTTATGAGAAATGACGCTAAAATTGCTGTTTTAAACTTGCAAAAACATAGAAAAACGCTGTTTTGAACTATTCAAACTGACAAATTCATGTTTCTTTCGTGTGAAACGGCGATTTATGAGAAATGACGATAAAATTGCTGTTTTAAACATGCAAAAACATAGAAAAACGCTGTTTTTAACTATTCAAACTGATAAATTCATGTTTCTTTCGTGTGAAACGGCGATTTATGAGAAATGACGATAAAATTGCTGTTTTAAACTTGCAAAAACATAGAAAAACGCTGTTTTTAACTATTCAAACTGATAAATTCAGGTTTCTTTCGTTCGAAACGGTGGATTTTTGTGAAATCACGATAAAACTGTTGTTTTAAACTTGCAAAAACATAGAAAAACTCTGTTTTGAACTATTCAAACTGATAAATTCATGTTTCTTTCGTGTGAAACGGCGATTTATGAGAAATGACGATAAAATTGCTGTTTTAAACATGAAAAAACATAGAAAACGCTGTTTTTAACTATTCAAACTGACAAATTCATGTTTTTTTTCGTGTGAAACGGCGATTTATGAGAAATGACGATAAAATTGCTGTTTTAAACATGGAAGAACATAGAAAAACGCTGTTTTGAACTATTCAAACTGACAAATTCATGTTTCTTTTGTGTGAAACGGCGATTTATGAGAAATGACGATAAAATTGCTGTTTTAAACTTGCAAAAACATAGAAAAACGCTGTTTTTAACTATTCAAACTGACAAATTCATGTTTTTTATCGTGTGAAACGGCGATTTATGAGAAATGACGATAAAATTGCTGTTTTAAACATGAAAAAACATAGAAAAACGCTGTTTTGAACTATTCAAACTGACAAATTCATGTTTCTTTCGTGTGAAACGGCGATTTATGAGAAATGACGATAAAATTGCTGTTTTAAACTTGCAAAAACATAGAAAAACGCTGTTTTGAACTATTCAAACTGACAAATTCATGTTTCTTTCGTGTGAAACGGCGATTTATGAGAAATGACGATAAATTTGCTGTTTTAAACTTGCAAAAACATAGAAAAACGCTGTTTTTTACTATTCAAACTGATAAATTCATGTTTCTTTCGTGTGAAACGGCGATTTATGAAAAATGACGATAAAATTGCTGTTTTAAACTTGCAAAAACATAGAAAAACGCTGTTTTCAACTATTCAAACTGACAAATTCATGTTTCTTTCGTGTGAAACGGCGATTTATGAGAAATGACGATAAAATTGCTGTTTTAAACATGAAAAAACATAGATAAACGCTGTTTTGAACTATACAAACTGACAAATTCTTGTTTCTTTCGTGTGAAACGGCGATTTATGAGAAATGACGATAAAATTGCTGTTTTAAACATGAAAAAACATAGATAAACGCTGTTTTGAACTATTCAAACTGACAAATTCATGTTTCTTTCGTGTGAAACGGCGATTTATGAGAAATGACGCTAAAATTGCTGTTTTAAACTTGCAAAAACATAGAAAAACGCTGTTTTGAACTATTCAAACTGACAAATTCATGTTTCTTTCGTGTGAAACGGCGATTTATGAGAAATGACGATAAAATTGCTGTTTTAAACTTGCAAAAACATAGAAAAACGCTGTTTTTAATTATTCAAACTGATAAATTCATGTTTCTTTCGTGTGAAACGGCGATTTATGAGAAATGACGCTAAAATTGCTGTTTTAAACTTGCAAAAACATAGAGAAACGCTGTTTTGAACTATTCAAACTGACAAATTCATGTTTCTTTCGTATGAAACGGCGATTTATGAGAAATGACGCTAAAATTGCTGTTTTAAACTTGCAAAAACATAGAAAACGCTGTTTTGAACTATTCAAACTGACAAATTCATGTTTCTTTCGTGTGAAACGGCGATTTATGAGAAATGACGATAAAATTGCTGTTTTAAACATGCAAAAACATAGAAAAACGCTGTTTTTAACTATTCAAACTGATAAATTCATGTTTCTTTCGTGTGAAACGGCGATTTATGAGAAATGACGATAAAATTGCTGTTTTAAACATGAAAAAACATAGATAAACGCTGTTTTGAACTATTCAAACTGACAAATTCATGTTTCTTTCGTGTGAAACGGCGATTTATGAGAAATGACGCTAAAATTGCTGTTTTAAACTTGCAAAAACATAGAAAAACGCTGTTTTGAACTATTCAAACTGACAAATTCATGTTTCTTTCGTGTGAAACGGCGATTTATGAGAAATGACGATAAAATTGCTGTTTTAAACATGAAAAAACATAGAAAAACGCTGTTATTAACTATTCAAACTGACAAATTCATGTTTTTTTCGTGTGAAACGGCGATTTATGAGAAATGACGATAAAATTGCTGTTTTAAACATGAAAGAACATAGAAAAACGCTGTTTTGAACTATTCAAACTGACAAATTCATGTTTCTTTCGTGTGAAACGGCGATTTATGAGAAATGACGATAAAATTGCTGTTTTAAACATGAAAAAACATAGAAAAACGCTGTTTTGAACTATTCAAACTGACAAATTCATGTTTCTTTCGTGTGAAACGGCGATTTATGAGAAATGACGATAAAATTGCTGTTTTAAACTTGCAAAAACATAGAAAAACGCTGTTTTGAACTATTTAAACTGACAAATTCATGTTTCTTTCGTGTGAAACGGCGATTTATGAGAAATGACGATAAAATTGCTGTTTTAAACTTGCAAAAACATAGAAAAACGCTGTTTTTTACTATTAAAACTGATAAATTCATGTTTCTTTCGTGTGAAACGGCGATTTATGAGAAATGACGATAAAATTGCTGTTTTAAACTTGCAAAAACATAGAAAAACGCTGTTTTTAACTATTTAAACTGACAAATTCATGTTTCTTTCGTGTGAAACGGCGATTTATGAGAAATGACGATAAAATTGCTGTTTTAAACTTGCAAAAACATAGAAAAACGCTGTTTTCAACTATTCAAACTGACAAATTCATGTTTCTTTCGTGTGAAACGGCGATTTATGAGAAATGACGATAAAATTGCTGTTTTAACCATGAAAAAACATAGATAAACGCTGTTTTGAACTATTCAAACTGACAAATTCATGTTTCTTTCGTGTGAAACGGCGATTTATGAGAAATGACGCTAAAATTGCTGTTTTAAACTTGCAAAAACATAGAAAAACGCTGTTTTGAACTATTCAAACTGACAAATTCATGTTTCTTTCGTGTGAAACGGCGATTTATGAGAAATGACGATAAAATTGCTGTTTTAAACTTGCAAAAACATAGAAAAACGCTGTTTTTAACTAATTAAACTGATAAATTCATGTTTCTTTCGTGTGAAACGGCGATTTATGAGAAATGACGATAAAATTGCTGTTTTAAACTTGCAAAAACATAGAAAAACGCTGCTTTTAACTATTCAAACTGATAAATTCAGGTTTCTTTCGTTCAAAACGGTGGATTTTTGTGAAATCACGATAAAACTGCTGTTTTAAACTTGCAAAAACATAGAAAAACGCTGTTTTTAACTATTCAAACTGATAAATTCATGTTTCTTTCGTGTGAAACGGCGATTTATGAGAAATGACGATAAAATTGCTGTTTTAAACTTGCAAAAACATAGAAAAACGCTGCTTTTAACTATTCAAACTGATAAATTCAGGTTTCTTTCGTTCAAAACGGTGGATTTTTGTGAAATCACGATAAAACTGCTGTTTTAAACTTGCAAAAACATATAAAAACGCTGTTTTGAACTATTCAAACTGATAAATTTATGTTTCTTTCGTGTGAAACGGCGATTTATGAGAAATGACGATAAAATTGCTGTTTTAAACTTGCAAAAACATAGAAAAACGCTGTTTTTAACTATTCAAACTGATAAATTCATGTTTCTTTCGTGTGAAACGGCGATTTATGAGAAATGACGATAAAATTGCTGTTTTAAACTTGCAGAAACATAGAAAAACGCTGTTTTTAACTATTCAAACTGATAAATTCAGGTTTCTTTCGTTCAAAACGGTGGATTTTTGTGAAATCACGATAAAACTGCTGTTTTAAACTTGCAAAAACATATAAAAACGCTGTTTTGAACTATTCAAACTGATAAATTCATGTTTCTTTCGTGTGAAACGGCGATTTATGAGAAATGACGATAAAATTGCTGTTTTAAACATGAAAAAACATAGAAAAACGCTGTTTTTAACTATTCAAACTGACAAATTCATGTTTTTTTCGTGTAAAACGGCGATTTATGAGAAATGACGATAAAATTGCTGTTTTAAACATGAAAAAACATAGAAAAACGCTGTTTTGAACTATTCAAACTGACAAATTCATGTTTCTTTCGTGTGAAACGGCGATTTATGAGAAATGACGATAAAATTGCTGTTTTAAACTTGCAAAAACATAGAAAAACGCTGTTTTTAACTATTCAAACTGACAAATTCATGT
This sequence comes from Poecilus cupreus, assembly GCA_963942605.1. Lineage (NCBI taxonomy): Eukaryota > Metazoa > Arthropoda > Insecta > Coleoptera > Carabidae > Poecilus > Poecilus cupreus. The sequence goes on from CAWWDY010000502.1 coordinate 24,939, forward strand.
TTTTTTCGTTTGAAACGGCGATTTATGAGAAATGACGATAAAATTGCTGTTTTAAACATGAAAAAACATAGAAAAACGCTGTTTTGAACTATTCAAACTGACAAATTCATGTTTCTTTCGTGTGAAACGGCGATTTATGAGAAATGACGATAAAATTGCTGTTTTAAACTTGCAAAAACATAGAAAAACGCTGTTTTTAACTATTCAAACTGACAAATTCATGTTTCTTTCATGTGAAACGGCGATTTATGAGAAATGACGATAAAATTGCTGTTTTAAACTTGCAAAAACATAGAAAAACGCTGTTTTCAACTATGCAAACTGACAAATTCATGTTTCTTTCGTGTGAAACGGCGATTTATGAGAAATGACGATAAAATTGCTGTTTTAAACATGAAAAAACATAGATAAACGCTGTTTTGAACTATTCAAACTGACAAATTCATGTTTCTTTCGTGTGAAACGGCGATTTAGGAGAAATGACGCTAAAATTGCTGTTTTAAACTTGCAAAAACATAGAAAAACGCTGTTTTGAACTATTCAAACTGACAAATTCATGTTTCTTTCGTGTGAAATGGCGATTTATGAGAAATGACGATAAAATTGCTGTTTTAAACTTGCAAAAACATAGAAAAACGCTGTTTTTAACTATTCAAACTGATAAATTCATGTTTCTTTCGTGTGAAACGGCGATTTATGAGAAATGACGATAAAATTGCTGTTTTAAACTTGCAAAAACATAGAAAAACGCTGTTTTTAACTATTCAAACTGATAAATTCAGGTTTCTTTCGTTCAAAACGGTGGATTTTTGTGAAATCACGATAAAACTGCTGTTTTAAACTTGCAAAAACATATAAAAACGCTGTTTTGAACTATTCAAACTGATAAATTCATGTTTCTTTCGTGTGAAACGGCGATTTATGAGAAATGACGATAAATTGCTGTTTTAAACTTGCAAAAACATAGAAAAACGCTGTTTTTAACTATTCAAACTGATAAATTCAGGTTTCTTTCGTTCGAAACGGTGGATTTTTGTGAAATCACGATAAAACTGTTGTTTTAAACTTGCAAAAACATAGAAAAACTCTGTTTTGAACTATTCAAACTGATAAATTCATGTTTCTTTTGTGTGAAACGGCGATTTATGAGAAATGACGATAAAATTGCTGTTTTAAACTTGCAAAAACATAGAAAAACGCTGTTTTTAACTATTCAAACTGATAAATTCAGGTATCTTTCGTTCAAAACGGTAAATTTTTGTGAAATCACGATAAAACTGCTGTTTTAAACTTGCAAAAACATATAAAAACGCTGTTTTGAACTATTCAAACTGATAAATTCATGTTTCTTTCGTGTGAAACGGCGATTTATGAGAAATGACGATAAATTGCTGTTTTAAACTTGCAAAAACATAGAAAAACGCTGTTTTTAACTATTCAAACTGATAAATTCATGTCTCTTTCGTGTTAAACGGCGATTTATGAGAAATGACGATAAAATTGCTGTTTTAAACTTGCAAAAACATAGAAAAACGCTGTTTTTAACTATTCAAACTGATAAATTCAGGTTTCTTTCGTTCGAAACGGTGGATTTTTGTGAAATCACGATAAAACTGTTGTTTTAAACTTGCAAAAACATAGAAAAACTCTGTTTTGAACTATTCAAACTGATAAATTCATGTTTCTTTCGTGTGAAACGGCGATTTATAAGAAATGACGATAAAATTGCTGTTTTAAACATGAAAAAACATAGAAAAACGCTGTTTTTAACTATTCAAACTGACAAATTCATGTTTCTTTCGTGTGAAACGGCGAATTATGAGAAATGACGATAAAATTGCTGTTTTAAACTTGCAAAAACATAGAAAAACGCTGTTTTGAACTATTCAAACTGACAAATTCATGTTTCTTTCGTGTGAAACGGCGATTTATGAGAAATGACGATAAAATTGCTGTTTTAAACTTGCAAAAACATAGAAAAACGCTGTTTTTTACTATTCAAACTGATAAATTCATGTTTCTTTCGTGTGAAACGGCGATTTATGAGAAATGACGATAAAATTGCTGTTTTAAACTTGCAAAAACATAGAAAAACGCTGTTTTTAACTATTCAAACTGACAAATTCATGTTTCTTTCGTGTGAAACGGCGATTTATGAGAAATGACGATAAAATTGCTGTTTTAAACTTGCAAAAACATAGAAAAACGCTGTTTTCAACTATTCAAACTGACAAATTCATGTTTCTTTCGTGTGAAACGGCGATTTATGAGAAATGACGATAAAATTGCTGTTTTAAACATGAAAAAACATAGATAAACGCTGTTTTGAACTATTCAAACTGACAATTTCATGTTTCTTTCGTGTGAAACGGCGATTTATGAGAAATGACGCTAAAATTGCTGTTTTAAACTTGCAAAAACATAGAAAAACGCTGTTTTGAACTATTCAAACTGACAAATTCATGTTTCTTTCGTGTGAAACGGCGATTTATGAGAAATGACGATAAAATTGCTGTTTTAAACTTGCAAAAACATAGAAAAACGCTGTTTTTAACTATTCAAACTGATAAATTCATGTTTCTTTCGTGTGAAACGGCGATTTATGAGAAATGACGATAAAATTGCTGTTTTAAACTTGCAAAAACATAGAAAAACGCTGTTTTTAACTATTCAAACTGATAAATTCAGGTTTCTTTTGTTCGAAACGGTGGATTTTTGTGAAATCACGATAAAACTATTGTTTTAAACTTGCAAAAACATAGAAAAACTCTGTTTTGAACTATTCAAACTGATAAATTCATGTTTCTTTCGTGTGAAACGGCGATTTATGAGAAATGACGATAAAATTGCTGTTTTAAACATGAAAAAACATAGAAAAACGCTGTTTTTAACTATTCAAACTGACAAATTCATGTTTTTTTCGTGTGAAACGGCGATTTATGAGAAATGACGATAAAATTGCTGTTTTAAACATGAAAAAACATAGAAAAACGCTGTTTTGAACTATTCAAACTGACAAATTCATGTTTCTTTCGTGAGAAACGGCGATTTATGAGAAATGACGATAAAATTGCTGTTTTAAACTTGCAAAAACATAGAAAAACGCTGTTTTGAACTATTCAAACTGACAAATTCATGTTTCTTTCGTGTGAAACGGCGATTTATGAGAAATGACGATAAAATTGCTGTTTTAAACTTGCAAAAACATAGAAAAACTCTGTTTTTTACTATTCAAACTGATAAATTCATGTTTCTTTCGTGTGAAACGGCGATTTATGAGAAATGACGATAAAATTGCTGTTTTAATCTTGCAAAAACATAGAAAAACGCTGTTTTCAACTATTCAAACTGACAAATTCATGTTTCTTTCGTGTGAAACGGCGATTTATGAGAAATGACGATAAAATTGCTGTTTTAAACATGAAAAAACATAGATAAACGCTGTTTTGAACTATTCAAACTGACAAATTGATGTTTCTTTCGTGTGAAACGGCGATTTATGAGAAATGACGCTAAAATTGCTGTTTTAAACTTGCAAAAACATAGGAAAACGCTGTTTTGAACTATTCAAACTGACAAATTCATGTTTCTTTCATGTGAAACGGCGATTTATGAGAAATGACGATAAAATTGTTGTTTTAAACTTGCAAAAACATAGAAAAACGCTGTTTTTAACTATTTAAACTGATAAATTCATGTTTCTTTCGTGTGAAACGGCGATTTATGAGAAATGACGATAAAATTGCTGTTTTAAACTTGCAAAAACATAGAAAAACGCTGTTTTTAACTATTCAAACTGATAAATTCAGGTTTCTTTCGTTCAAAACGGTGGATTTTTGTGAAATCACGATAAAACTGCTGTTTTAAACTTGCAAAAACATATAAAAACGCTGTTTTGAACTATTCAAACTGATAAATTCATGTTTCTTTCGTGTGAAACGGCGATTTATGAGAAATGACGATAAATTGCTGTTTTAAACTTGCAAAAACATAGAAAAACGCTGTTTTTAACTATTCAAACTGATAAATTCATGTTTCTTTCGTGTGAATCGGCGATTTATGAGAAATGACGATAAAATTGCTGTTTTAAACTTGCAAAAACATAGAAAAACGCTGTTTTTAACTATTCAAACTGATAAATTCAGGTTTCTTTCGTTCGAAACGGTGGATTTTTGTGAAATCACGATAAAACTGTTGTTTTAAACTTGCAAAAACATAGAAAAACTCTGTTTTGAACTATTCAAACTGATAAATTCATGTTTCTTTCGTGTGAAACGGCGATTTATGAGAATGACGATAAAATTGCTGTTTTTAAACATGAAAAAACATAGCAATTTTATCGTCATTTCTCATAAATCGCCGTTTCACACGAAAGAAACATGAATTTGTCAGTTTGAATAGTTCAAAACAGCGTTTATCTATGTTTTTTCATGTTTTAAAACAGCAATTTTATCGTCATTTCTCATAAATCGCCGTTTCACACGAAAGAAACATGAATTTGTCAGTTTGAATAGTTGAAAACAGCGTTTTTCTATGTTTTTGCAAGTTTAAAACAGCAATTTTATCGTCATTTCTCATAAATCGCCGTTTCACACGAAAGAAACATGAATTTATCAGTTTGAATAGTAAAAAACAGCGTTTTTCTATGTTTTTGCAAGTTTAAAACAGCAATTTTATCGTCATTTCTCATAAATCGCCGTTTCACACGAAAGAAACATGAATTTGTCAGTTTGAATAGTTCAAAACAGCGTTTTTCTATGTTTTTTGCAAGTTTAAAACAGCAATTTTATCGTCATTTCTCATAAATCGCCGTTTCACACGAAAGAAACATGAATTTGTCAGTTTGAATAGTTTAGAACAGCGTTTTTCTATGTTTTTTCATGTTTAAAACAGCAATTTTATCGTCATTTCTCATAAATCGCCGTTTCACACGAAAAAAACATGAATTTGTCAGTTTGAATAGTTAAAAACAGCGTTTTTCTATGTTTTTGCAAGTTTAAAACAGCAATTTTATCGTCATTTCTCATAAATCGCCGTTTCACACACGAAAGAAACATGAATTTGTCAGTTTGATAGTTCAAAACAGCGTTTTTCTATGTTTTTTCATGTTTAAAAACAGCAATTTTATCGTCATTTCTCATAAATCGCCGTTTCACACGAAAAAAACATGAATTTGTCAGTTTGAATAGTTAAAACAGCGTTTTTCTATGTTTTTTTCATTGTTTAAAACAGCAATTTTATCGTCATTTCTCATAAATCGCCGTTTCACACGAAAGAAACATGAATTTATCAGTTTGAATAGTTCAAAACAGAGTTTTTCTATGTTTTTGCAAGTTTAAAACAACAGTTTTATCGTGATTTCACAAAAATCCACCGTTTCGAACGAAAGAAACCTGAATTTATCAGTTTGAACAGTTTAAAAACAGCGTTTTTCTATGTTTTTGCAAGTTTAAAACAGCAATTTTATCGTCATTTCTCATAAATCGCCGTTTCACACGAAAGAAACATGAATTTGTCAGTTTGAATAGTTCAAAACAGCGTTTTTCTATGTTTTTGCAAGTTTAAAACAGCAATTTTAGCGTCATTTCTCATAAATCGCCGTTTCACACGAAAGAAACATGAATTTGTCAGTTTGAATAGTTCAAAACAGCGTTTATCTATGTTTTTTCATGTTTTAAAACAGCAATTTTATCGTCATTTCTCATAAATCGCCGTTTCACACGAAAGAAACATGAATTTGTCAGTTTGAATAGTTCAAAACAGCGTTTTTCTATGTTTTTTCATGTTTAAAACAGCAATTTATCGTCATTTCTCATAAATCGCCGTTTCACACGAAAGAAACATGAATTTTGTCAGTTTGAATAGTTCAAAACAGCGTTTTTTCTATGTTTTTTGCAAGTTTAAAACAGCAATTTTATCGTCATTTCTCATAAAATCGCCGTTTTACACGAAAGAAACATGAATTTGTCAGTTTGAATAGTTCAAAACAGCGTTTTTCTATGTTTAAAACAGCAATTTTATCGTCATTTCTCATAAATCGCCGTTTCACACGAAAAAAACATGAATTTGTCAGTTTGAATAGTTAAAAACAGCGTTTTTCTATATTTTTGCAAGTTTAAAACAGCAATTTTATCGTCATTTCTCATAAATCGCCGTTTCACAAGAAAGAAACATGAATTTGTCAGTTTGAATAGTTCAAAACAGCGTTTATCTATGTTTTTTCATGTTTAAAACAGCAATTTTATCTTCATTTCTCATAATTCGCCGTTTCGCACGAAAAAAACATGAATTTGTCAGTTTGAATAGTTAAAAACAGCGTTTTTCTATGTTTTTTCATGTTTAAAAACAGCAATTTTATCGTCATTTTTCATAAATCGCCGTTTCACACGAAAGAAACATGAATTTATCAGTTGAATAGTTCAAACCAGAGTTTTTCTATGTTTTTGCAAGTTTAAAACAACAGTTTTATCGTGATTTCACAAAAATCCACCGTTTCGAACGAAAGAAAAATGAATTTATCAGTTTGAATAGTTAAAAACAGCGTTTTTCTATGTTTTTGCAAGTTTAAAACAGCAATTTTATCGTCATTTCTCATAAATCGCCGTTTCACACGAAAGAAACATGAATTTATCAGTTTGAATAGTTAAAAACAGCGTTTTTCTATGTTTTTGCAAGTTTAAAACAGCAATTTTATCGTCATTTCTCATAAATCGCCGTTTCACACGAAAGAAACATGAATTTGTCAGTTTGAATAGTTCAAAACAGCGTTTTTCTATGTTTTTGCAAGTTTAAAACAGCAATTTTTGCGTCATTTCTCATAAATCGCCGTTTCACAGACGAAAGAAACATGAATTTGTCAGTTTGAATAGTTCAAAACAGCGTTTATCTATGTTTTTTCATGTTTAAAACAGCAATTTTATCGTCATTTCTCATAAATCGCCGTTTCACACGAAAGAAACATGAATTTATCAGTTTGAATAGTAAAAAACAGCGTTTTTCTATGTTTTTGCAAGTTTAAAACAGCAATTTTATCGTCATTTCTCATAAATCGCCGTTTCACACGAAAGAAACATGAATTTGTCAGTTTGAATAGTTCAAAACAGCGTTTTTCTATGTTTTTTTCATATTTAAAACAGCAATTTTATCTTCATTTCTCATAAATCGCCGTTTCACACGAAAAAAACATGAATTTGTCAGATTGAATAGTTTAAAAACAGCGTTTTTCTATGTATTTTCATGTTTAAAACAGCAATTTTATCGTCATTTCTCATAAATCCGCCGTTTCACACGAAAGAAACATGAATTTATCAGTTTGAATAGTTCAAACCAGAGTTTTGTCTATGTTTTTGCAAGTTTAAAACAACAGTTTTATCGTGATTTCACAAAAGGTCCACCGTTTCGAACGAAAGAAAAATGAATTTATCAGTTTGAATAGTTAAAAACAGCGTTTTTCTATGTTTTTTGCAAGTTTAAAACAGCAATTTTATCGTCATTTCTCATAAATCGCCGTTTCACACGAAAGAAACATGAATTTATCAGTTTGAATAGTTAAAAAACAACGTTTTTCTATGTTTTTGCAAGTTTAAAACAGCAATTTTATCGTCATTTCTCATAAATCGCCGTTTCACACGAAAGAAACATGAATTTGTCAGTTTGAGTAGTTCAAGAACAGCGTTTTTCTATGTTTTTGCAAGTTTAAAACAGCAATTTTAGCGTCATTTCTCATAAATCGCCGTTTCACAACGAAAGAAACATGAATTTGTCAGTTTGAATAGTTCAAAACAGCGTTTATCTATGTTTGTTCATGTTTGAAAACAGCAATTTTATCGTCATTTCTCATAAATCGCCGTTTCACACGAAAGAAACATGAATTTGTCAGTTTGAATAGTTCAAAAACAGCGTTTATCTATGTTTTTTCATGTTTAAAACAGCAATTTAATCGTCATTTCTCATAAATCGCCGTTTCACACGAAAGGAAACATGAATTTGTCAGTTTGAATAGTTGAAAACAGCGTTTTTCTATGTTTTTTTGCAAGTTTAAAAACAGCAATTTTATCGTCATTTCTCATAAATCGCCGTTTCACACGAAAGAAACATGAATTTATCAGTTTGAATAGTAAAAAACAGCGTTTTTCTATGTTTTTGCAAGTTTAAAACAGCAATTTTATCGTCATTTCTCATAAATCGCCGTTTCACACGAAAGAAACATGAATTTGTCAGTTTGAATAGTTCAGAACAGCGTTTTTTCTATGTTTTTTTATGTTTAAAACAGCAATTTTATCGTCATTTCTCATAAATCGCCGTTTCACACGAAAAAAACATGAATTTGTCAGTTTGAATAGTTAAAAACAGCGTTTTTCTATGTTTTTGCAAGTTTAAAACAGCAATTTTATCGTCATTTCTCATAAATCGCCGTTTCACACGAAAGAAACATGAATTTGTCAGTTTGAAATAGTTCAAAACAGCGTTTTTCTATGTTTTTTCATGTTTAAAACAGCAATTTTATCGTCATTTCTCATAAATCGCCGTTTCACACGAAAAAAACATGAATTTGTCAGTTTGAATAGTTAAAAACAGCGTTTTTTCTATGTTTTTTCATGTATAAAACAGCAATTTTATCGTCATTTCTCATAAATCGCCGTTTCACAACGAAAGAAACATGAATTTATCAGTTTGAAAAGTTCAAAACAGAGTTTTTCTATGTTTTTGCAAGTTTAAAACAACAGTTTTATCGTGATTTCACAAAAATCCACCGTTTCGAACGAAAGAAACCTGAATTTATCAGTTTGAATAGTTCAAAACAGCGTTTTTCTATGTTTTTTCATGTTTAAAACAGCAATTTTATCGTCATTTCTCATAATCGCCGTTTCACACGAAAAAAACATGAATTTGTCAGTTTGAATAGTTAAAAACAGCGTTTTTTCTATGTTTTTTCATGTTTAAAACAGCAATTTTATCGTCATTTCTCATAAATCGCCGTTTCACACGAAAGAAACATTGAATTTGTCAGTTTGAATAGTTCAAAACAGCGTTTTTCTATGTTTTTGCAAGTTTAAAACAGCAATTTTAGCGTCATTTCTCATAAATCGCCGTTTCACGACGAAAGAAACATGAATTTGTCAGTTTGAATAGTTCAAAACAGCGTTTATCTATGTTTTTTCATGTTTAAAACAGCAATTTTATCGTCATTTCTCATAAATCGCCGTTTCACACGAAAGAAACATGAATTTGTCAGTTTGAATAGTTGGAAAACAGCGTTTTTCTATGTTTTGCAAGTTTAAAACAGCAATTTTATCGTCATTTCTCATAAATCGCCGTTTCACACGAAAGAACATGAATTTGTCAGTTTGAATAGTTAAAAACAGCGTTTTTCTATGTTTTTGCAAGTTTAAAACAGCAATTTTAGCGTCATTTCTCATAAATCGCCGTTTCACACGAAAGAAACATGAATTTGTCAGTTTGAATAGTTCAAAACAAGCGTTTATCTATGTTTTTTCATGTTTAAAACAGCAATTTTATCTTCATTTCTCATAAATCGCCGTTTCGCACGAAAAAAACATGAATTTGTCAGTTTGAATAGTTAAAAACAGCGTTTTTCTATGTTTTTTCATGTTTAAAAACAGCAATTTTATCGTCATTTTTCATAATCGCCGTTTCACACGAAAGAAACATGAATTTATCAGTTTGAATAGTTCAAACCAGAGTTTTTCTATGTTTTTGCAAGTTTAAAACAACAGTTTTTATCGTGATTTCACAAAAATCCACCGTTTCGAACGAATAAAAAATGAATTTATCAGTTTGAATAGTTAAAAAAACAGCGTTTTTCTATGTTTTTGCAAGTTTAAAAACAGCAATTTTATCGTCATTTCTCATAAATCGCCGTTTCACACGAAAGAAACATGAATTTATCAGTTTGAATAGTTAAAAACAGCGTTTTTCTATGTTTTTGCAAGTTTAAAACAGCAATTTTATCGTCATTTCTCATAAATCGCCGTTTCACACGAAAGAAACATGAATTTGTCAGTTTGAATAGTTCAAAACAGCGTTTTTCTATGTTTTTGCAAGTTTAAAACAGCAATTTTTGCGTCATTTCTCATAAATCGCCGTTTCACACGAAAGAAACATGAATTTGTCAGTTTGAATAGTTCAAAACAGCGTTTATCTATGTTTTTTCATGTTTAAAACAGCAATTTTAATCGTCATTTCTCATAAATCGCCGTTTCACACGAAAGAAACATGAATTTATCAGTTTGAATAGTAAAAAACAGCGTTTTTCTATGTTTTTGCAAGTTTAAAACAGCAATTTTATCGTCATTTCTCATAAATCGCCGTTTCACACGAAAGAAACATGAATTTGTCAGTTTGAATAGTTCAAAAACAGCGTTTTTCTATGTTTTTTCATATTTAAAACAGCAATTTTATCTTCATTTCTCATAAATCGCCGTTTCAACACGAAAAAAACATGAATTTTGTCAGATTGAATAGTTAAAAACAGCGTTTTTCTATGTATTTTCATGTTTAAAACAGCAATTTTATCGTCATTTCTCATAAATCGCCGTTTCACACGAAAGAAACATGAATTTATCAGTTTGAATAGTTCAAACCAGAGTTTTTCTATGTTTTTGCAAGTTTAAAACACAGTTTTATCGTGATTTCACAAAAGTCCACACGTTTCGAACGAAAGAAAAATGAATTTATCAGTTTGAATAGTTAAAAACAGCGTTTTTTCTATGTTTTTGCAAGTTTAAAACAGCAATTTTATCGTCATTTCTCATAAATCGCCGTTTCACACGAAAGAAACATGATTTATCAGTTTGAATAGTTAAAAACAACGTTTTTTCTATGTTTTTGCAAGTTTAAAACAGCAATTTTATCGTCATTTCTCATAAATCGCCGTTTCACACGAAAGAAACATGAATTTGTCAGTTTGAATAGTTCAAAAACAGCGTTTTTTCTATGTTTTTGCAAGTTTAAAACAGCAATTTTAGCGTCATTTCTCATAAATCGCCGTTTCACACGAAAGAAACATGAATTTGTCAGTTTGAAATAGTTCAAAACAGCGTTTATCTATGTTTGTTCATGTTTGAAACAGCAATTTTATCGTCATTTCTCATAAATCGCCGTTTCACACGAAAGAAACATGAATTTGTCAGTTTGAATAGTTCAAAACAGCGTTTATCTATGTTTTTTCATGTTTAAAACAGCAATTTTATCGTCATTTCTCATAAATCGCCGTTTCACACGAAAGAAACATGAATTTGTCAGTTTGAATAGTTGAAAACAGCGTTTTTCTATGTTTTTGCAAGTTTAAAACAGCAATTTTATCGTCATTTCTCATAAATCGCCCGTTTCACACGAAAGAAACATGAATTTATCAGTTTGAATAGTAAAAAAACAGCGTTTTTCTATGTTTTTGCAAGTTTAAAACAGCAATTTTATCGTCATTTCTCATAAATCGCCGTTTCACACGAAAGAAACATGAATTTGTCAGTTTGAATAGTTCAGAACAGCGTTTTTCTATGTTTTTTCATGTTTAAAACAGCAATTTTATCGTCATTTCTCATAAATCGCCGTTTCACACGAAAGAAACATGAATTTGTCAGTTTGAATAGTTCAAAACAGCGTTTTTCTATGTTTTTTCATGTTTTAAAACAGCAATTTTATCGTCATTTCTCATAAATCGCCGTTTCACACGAAAAAAACATGAATTTGTCAGTTTGAATAGTTAAAAACAGCGTTTTTCTATGTTTTTTTCATGTTTAAAAACAGCAATTTATCGTCATTTCTCATAAATCGCCGTTTCACACGAAAGAAACATGAATTTATCAGTTTGAAAAGTTCAAAACAGAGTTTTTCTATGTTTTTGCAAGTTTAAACAACAGTTTTATCGTGATTTCACAAAAATCCACCGTTTCGAACGAAAGAAACCTGAATTTATCAGTTTGAATAGTTCAAAACAGCGTTTTTCTATGTTTTTTCATGTTTAAAACAGCAATTTTATCGTCATTTCTCATAAATCGCCGTTCACACGAAAAAAACATGAATTTGTCAGTTTGAATAGTTAAAAACAGCGTTTTTCTATGTTTTTTTCATGTTTAAAACTGCAATTTTTATCGTCATTTCTCATAAATCGCCGTTTCACACGAAAGAAACATGAATTTGTCAGTTTGAATAGTTCAAAACAGCGTTTTTCTATGTTTTTGCAAGTTTAAAACAGCAATTTTAGCGTCATTTCTCATAAATCGCCGTTTCACACGAAAGAAACATGAATTTGTCAGTTTGAATAGTTCAAAACAGCGTTTATCTATGTTTTTTCATGTTTAAAACAGCAATTTTATCGTCATTTCTCATAAATCGCCGTTTCACACGAAAGAAACATGAATTTGTCAGTTTGAATAGTTGAAAACAGCGTTTTTCTATGTTTTTGCAAGTTTAAAACAGCAATTTTATCGTCATTTCTCATAAATCGCCGTTTCACACGAAAGAAACATGAATTTGTCAGTTTGAATAGTTCAAAACAGCGTTTTTCTATGTTTTTGCAAGTTTAAAACAGCAATTTTAGCGTCATTTCTCATAAATCGCCGTTTCACACGAAAGAAACATGAATTTGTCAGTTTGAATAGTTCAAAACAGCGTTTATCTATGTTTAGAAAAACGCTGTTTTGAACTATTCAAACTGACAAATTCATGTTTCTTTCGTGTGAAACGGCGATTTATGAGAAATGACGATAAAATTGCTGTTTTATACTTGCAAAAACATAGAAAAACGCTGTTTTGAACTATTCAAACTGACAAATTCATGTTTCTTTCGTGTGAAACGGCGATTTATGAGAAATGACGATAAAATTGCTGTTTTAAACTTGAAAAAACATAGAAAAACGCTGTTTTTTACTATTCAAACTGATAAATTCATGTTTCTTTCGTGTGAAACGGCGATTTATGAGAAATGACGATAAAATTGCTGTTTTAAACTTGCAAAAACATAGAAAAACTCTGTTTTTAACTATTCAAACTGACAAATTCATGTTTCTTTCGTGTGAAACGGCGATTTATGAGAAATGACGATAAAATTGCTGTTTTAAACTTGCAAAAACATAGAAAAACGCTGTTTTCAACTATTCAAACTGACAAATTCATGTTTCTTTCGTGTGAAACGGCGATTTATGAGAAATGACGATAAAATTGCTGTTTTAAACATGAAAAAACATAGATAAACGCTGTTTTGAACTATTCAAACTGACAAATTCATGTTTCTTTCGTGGTGAAACGGCGATTTATGAGAAAATGACGCTAAAATTGCTGTTTTAACTTGCAAAAACATAGAAAAACGCTGTTTTGAACTATTCAAACTGACAAATTCATGTTTCTTTCGTGTGAAACGGCGATTTATGAGAAATGACGATAAAATTGCTGTTTTTAAACTTGCAAAAACATAGAAAAAACGCTGTTTTCAACTATTCAAACTGACAAATTCATGTTTTTTTCGTGTGAAACGGCGATTTATGAGAAATGACGATAAAATTGCTGTTTTAAACATGAAAAAACATAGAAAAACGCTGTTTTGAACTATTCAAACTGACAAATTCATGTTTCTTTCGTGTAAAACGGCGATTTATGAGAAATGACGATAAAATTGCTGTTTTAAACTTGCAAAACATAGAAAAACGCTGTGTGTTTTGAACTATTCAAACTGACAAATTCATGTTTCTTTCGTGTGAAACGGCGATTTATGAGAAATGACGCAAAAATTGCTGTTTTAAACTTGCAAAAACATAGAAAAACGCTGTTTTGAACTATTCAAACTGACAAATTCATGTTTCTTTCGTGTGAAACGGCGATTTATGAGAAATGACGATAAAATTGCTGTTTTAAACTTGCAAAAACATAGAAAAACGCTGGTTTTTAACTATTCAAACTGATAAATTCATGTTTCTTTCGTGTGAAACGGCGATTTATGAGAAATGACGATAAAATTGCTGTTTTAAACTTGCAAAAACATAGAAAACGCTGTTTTTAACTATTCAAACTGATAAATTCATTTTCTTTCGTTCGAAACGGTGGATTTTTGTGAAATCACGATAAAACTGTTGTTTTAAACTTGCAAAAAACATAGAAAAACTCTGGTTTGAACTATTCAAACTGATAAATTCATGTTTCTTTCGTGTGAAACGGCGATTTATGAAAAATGACGATAAAATTGCTGTTTTAAACATGAAAAAACATAGAAAAACGCTGTTTTTAACTATTCAAACTGACAAATTTCATGTTTTTTTCGTGCGAAACGGCGATTTATGAGAAATGAAGATAAAATTGCTGTTTTAAACATGAAAAAACATAGATAAACGCTGTTTTGAACTATTCAAACTGACAAATTCATGTTTCTTTCTTGTGAAACGGCGATTTATGAGAATGACGATAAAATTGCTGTTTTAAACTTGCAAAAATATAGAAAAACGCTGTTTTTAACTATTCAAACTGACAAATTCATGTTTTTTTCGTGTGAAACGGCGATTTATGAGAAATGACGATAAAATTGCTGTTTAAACATAGAAAAACGCTGTTTTGAACTATTCAAACTGACAAATTCATGTTTCTTTCGTGTAAAACGGCGATTATGAGAAATGACGATAAAATTGCTGTTTTAAACTTGCAAAAACATAGAAAAACGCTGTTTTGAACTATTCAAACTGACAAATTCATGTTTCTTTCGTGTGAAACGGCGATTTATGAGAAATGACGATAAAATTGCTGTTTTAACATGAAAAAACATAGAAAAACGCTGTTTTTGAACTATTCAAACTGACAAATTCATGTTTCTTTCGTGTGAAACGGCGATTTATGAGAAATGACGATAAAATTGCTGTTTTAAACATGAAAAAACATAGATTAAACGCTGTTTTGAACTATTCAAACTGACAAATTCATGTTTTCGTTTCGTGTGAAACGGCGATTTATGGAAGAAATGACGCTAAAATTGCTGTTTTAAACTTGCAAAAACATAGAAAAACGCTGTTTTGAACTATTCAAACTGACAAATTCATGTTTCTTTCGTGTGAAACGGCGATTTATGAGAAATGACGATAAAATTGCTGTTTTAAACTTGCAAAAACATAGAAAAACGCTGTTTTTAACTGTTCAAACTGATAAATTCAGGTTTCTTTCGTTCGAAACGGTGGATTTTTGTGAAATCACGATAAAACTGTTGTTTTAAACTTGCAAAAACATAGAAAAACTCTGTTTTGAACTATTCAACTGATAAATTCATGTTTCTTTCGTGTGAAACGGCGATTTATGAGAAATGACGATAAAATTGCTGTTTTAAACATGAAAAAACATAGAAAAACGCTGTTTTTAACTATTCAAACTGACAAATTCATGTTTTTTTCGTGTGAAACGGCGATTTATGAGAAATGACGATAAAATTGCTGTTTTTAAACATGAAAAAACATAGAAAAACGCTGTTTTGAACTATTCACACTGACAAATTCATGTTTCTTTTCGTGTGAAACGGCGATTTATGAGAAATGACGATAAAATAGCTGTTTTAAACT
This sequence comes from Poecilus cupreus, assembly GCA_963942605.1. Taxonomy (NCBI): domain Eukaryota; kingdom Metazoa; phylum Arthropoda; class Insecta; order Coleoptera; family Carabidae; genus Poecilus; species Poecilus cupreus. The sequence continues at coordinate 40,490 of CAWWDY010000502.1, forward strand.
TGCAAAAACATAGAAAAACGCTGTTTTTAACTATTCAAAACTGACAAAATTCATGTTTTTTTCGTGTGAAACGGCGATTTATGAGAAATGACGATAAAATTGCTGTTTTAAACATGAAAAAAACATAGAAAAACGCTGTTCTAAACTATTCAAACTGACAAATTCATTGTTTCTTTCGTGTGAAACGGCGATTTATGAGAAATGACGATAAAATTGCTGTTTTAAACTTGCAAAAACATAGAAAAACGCTGTTTTGAACTATTCAAACTGACAATTCATGTTTCTTTCGTGTGAAACGGCGATTTATGAGAAATGACGATAAAATTGCTGTTTTAAACTTGCAAAAACATAGAAAAACGCTGTTTTTTACTATTCAAACTGATAAATTCATGTTTCTTTCGTTGATGAACGGCGATTTATGAGAAATTGACGATAAAATTGCTGTTTTAAACTTGCAAAAACATAGAAAAACGCTGTTTTCAACTATTCAAACTGACAAATTCATGTTTCTTTCGTGTGAAACGGCGATTATGAGAAATGACGATAAAATTGCTGTTTTAAACATGAAAAAACATAGATAAAACGCTGTTTTGAACTATTCAAACTGACAAATTCATGTTTCTTTCGTGTGAAACGGCGATTTATGAGAAATGACGATAAAATTGCTGTTTCAAACATGAACAAACATAGATAAACGCTGTTTTGAACTATTCAAACTGACAAATTCATGTTTCTTTCGTGTGAAACGGCGATTTATGAGAAATGACGCTAAAATTGCTGTTTTAAACTTGCAAAAACATAGAAAAACGCTGTTTTTGAACTATTCAAACTGACAAATTCCATGTTTCTTTCGTGTGAAACGGCGATTTATGAGAAATGACGATAAAATTGCTGTTTTTAAACTTGCAAAAACATAGAAAAACGTTGTTTTTAACTATTCAAACTGATAAATTCATGTTTCTTTCGTGTGGTGAAACGGCGATTTATGAGAAATGACGATAAAATTGCTGTTTTAAACTTGCAAAAACATAGAAAAACGCTGTTTTTAAACTATTCAAACTGATAAATTCATTTTTTCTTTCGTTCGAAACGGTGGACTTTTTGTGAAATCACGATAAAACTGTTGTTTTAAACTTGCAAAAACATAGAAAAACTCTGGTTTTGAACTATTCAAACTGATAAATTCATGTTTCTTTCGTGTGAAACGGCGATTTATGAGAAAATGACGATAAAATTGCTGTTTTAAACATGAAAATACATAGAAAAACGCTATTTTTTAACTATTCAATCTGACAAATTCATGTTTTTTTCGTGTTGAAACGGCGATTTATGAGAAATGAAGATAAAATTGCTGTTTTAAATATGAAAAAACATAGAAAAACGCTGTTTTGAACTATTCAAACTGACAAATTCATGTTTCTTTCGTGTGAAAACGGCGATTTATGAGAAATGACGATAAAATTGCTGTTTTAAACTTGCAAAAACATAGAAAAACGCTGTTTTTAACTATTCAAACTGACAAATTCATGTTTTTTTCGTGTGAAACGGCGATTTATGAGAAATGACGATAAAATTGCTGTTTTAAACATGAAAAAACATAGAAAAACGCTGTTTTGAACTATTCAAACTGACAAATTCATGTTCTTTCGTGTAAAACGGCGATTATGAGAAATGACGATAAAATTGCTGTTTTAAACTTGCAAAAACATAGAAAAACGCTGTTTGAACTATTCAAACTGACAAATTCATGTTTCTTTCGGTGTGAAACGGCGATTTATGAGAAATGACGCAAAAATTGCTGTTTTAAACTTGCAAAAACATAGAAAAAACGCTGTTTTGAACTATTCAAACTGACAAATTCATGTTTCTTTCGTGTGAAACGGCGATTTATGGAGAAATGACGATAAAATTGCTGTTTTAAACTTGCAAAAACATAGAAAAACGCTGTTTTTAACTATTTCAAACTGATAAATTCATGTTTCTTTCGTGTGAAACGGCGATTTATGAGAAATGACGATAAAATTGCTGTTTTAAACTTGCAAAAACATAGAAAAACGCTGTTTTTTAACTATTCAAACTGATAAATTCATTTTTCTTTCGTTCGAAACGGTGGATTTTTGTGAAATCACGATAAAACTGTTGTTTAAAACTTGCAAAAACATAGAAAAACTCTGGTTTGAACTATTCAAACTGATAAATTCATGTTTCTTTCGTGTGAAACGGCGATTTATGAAAAATGACGATAAAATTGCTGTTTTAAACATGAAAAAACATAGAAAAACGCTGTTTTTAACTATTCAAACTGACAAATTCATGTTTTTTCGTGCGAAACGGCGATTTATGAGAAATGAAGATAAAATTGCTGTTTTAAACATGAAAAAAACATAGATAAACGCTGTTTTGAACTATTCAAACTGACAAATTCATGTTTCTTTCTTGTGAAACGGCGATTTATGAGAAATGACGATAAAATTGCTGTTTTAAACTTGCAAAAATATAGAAAAACGCTGTTTTTAACTATTCAAACTGACCAAATTCATGTTTTTTTCGTGTGAAACGGCGATTTATGAGAAATGACGATAAAATTGCTGTTTTAAACATAGAAAAACGCTGTTTTGAACTATTCAAACTGACAAATTCATGTTTCTTTCGTGTAAAACGGCGATTTATGAGAAATGACGATAAAATTGCTGTTTTTAAACTTGCAAAAACATAGAAAAACGCTGTTTTGAACTACTCAAACTGACAAATTCATGTTTCTTTCGTGTTTAACGGCGATTTATGAGAAATGACGATAAAATTGCTGTTTTAAACATGAAAAAACATAGAAAAACGCTGTTTTGAACTATTCAAACTGACAAATTCATGTTTCTTTCGTGTGAAACGGCGATTTATGAGAAATGACGATAAAATTGCTGTTTTAAACTTGCAAAAAAAATAGAAAAACGCTGTTTTTAACT
>CAWWDY010000503.1:0-28893 GCA_963942605.1 Poecilus cupreus
AAAAACAGCGTTTTTCTATGTTTTTGCAAGTTTAAAACAGCAATTTTATCGTCATTTCTCATAAATCGCCGTTTCACACGAAAGAAACATGAATTTGTCAGTTTGAATAGTTCAAAACAGCGTTTTTCTATGTTTTTTCATGTTTAAAACAGCAATTTTATCGTCATTTCTCATAAATCGCCGTTTTACACGAAAAAAACATGAATTTGTCAGTTTGAATAGCTAAAAACAGCGTTTTTCTATGTTTTTTCATGTTTAAAACAGCAATTTTATCGTCATTTCTCATAAATCGCCGTTTCACACGAAAAAAACATGAATTTGTCAGTTTGAATAGTTAAAAACAGCGTTTTTCTATGTTTTTGCAAGTTTAAAACAGCAATTTTATCGTCATTTCTCATAAATCGCCGTTTCACACGAAAGAAACATGAATTTGTCAGTTTGAATAGTTCAAAACAGCGTTTTTCTATGTTTTTTCATGTTTAAAACAGCAATTTTATCGTCATTTCTCATAAATCGCCGTTTCACACGAAAAAAACATGAATTTGTCAGTTTGAATAGTTAAAAACAGCGTTTTTCTATGTTTTTTCATGTTTAAAACAGCAATTTTATCGTCATTTCTCATAAATCGCCGTTTCACACGAAAGAAACATGAATTTATCAGTTTGAATAGTTAAAAACAGCGTTTTTCTATGTTTTTGCAAGTTTAAAACAGCAATTTTATCGTCATTTCTCATAAATCGCCGTTTCACACGAAAGAAACATGAATTTGTCAGTTTGAATAGTTCAAAACAGCGTTTTTCTATGTTTTTGCAAGTTTAAAACAGCAATTTTATCGTCATTTCTCATAAATCGCCGTTTCACACGAAAGAAACATGAATTTGTCAGTTTGAATAGTTCAAAACAGCGTTTTTCTATGTTTTTGCAAGTTTAAAACAGCAATTTTATCGTCATTTCTCATAAATCGCCGTTTCACACGAAAGAAACATGAATTTGTCAGTTTGAATAGTTAAAAACAGCGTTTTTCTATGTTTTTGCAAGTTTAAAACAGCAATTTTATCGTCATTTCTCATAAATCGCCGTTTCACACGAAAGAAACATGAATTTATCAGTTTGAATAGTAAAAAACAGCGTTTTTCTATGTTTTTGCAAGTTTAAAACAGCAATTTTATCGTCATTTCTCATAAATCGCCGTTTCACACGAAAGAAACATGAATTTGTCAGTTTGAATAGTTCAAAACAGCGTTTTTCTATGTTTTTGCAAGTTTAAAACAGCAATTTTATCGTCATTTCTCATAAATCGCCGTTTCACACGAAAGAAACATGAATTTGTCAGTTTGAATAATTCAAAACAGCGTTTTTCTATGTTTTTTCATGTTTAAAACAGCAATTTTATCGTCATTTCTCATAAATCGCCGTTTAACACGAAAAAAACATGAATTTGTCAGTTTGAATAGTTAAAAACAGCGTTTTTCTATGTTTTTGCAAGTTTAAAACAGCAATTTTATCGTCATTTCTCATAAATCGCCGTTTCACACGAAAGAAACATGAATTTGTCAGTTTGAATAGTTCAAAACAGCGTTTTTCTATGTTTTTTCATGTTTAAAACAGCAATTTTATCGTCATTTCTCATAAATCGCCGTTTCACACGAAAAAAACATGAATTTGTCAGTTTGAATAGTTAAAAACAGCGTTTTTCTATGTTTTTTCATGTTTAAAACAGCAATTTTATCGTCATTTCTCATAAATCGCCGTTTCACACGGAAGAAACATGAATTTATCCGTTTGAATAGTTAAAAACAGCGTTTTTCTATGTTTTTGCAAGTTTAAAACAGCAATTTTAACAGCGTTTTTCTATGTTTTTGCAAGTTTAAAACAGCAATTTTATCGTCATTTCTCATAAATCGCCGTTTCACACGAAAGAAACATGAATTTGTCAGTTTGAATAGTTAAAAACAGCCTTTTTCTATGTTTTTGCAAGTTTAAAACAGCAATTTTATCGTCATTTCTCATAAATCGCCGTTTCACACGAAAGAAACATGAATTTGTCAGTTTGAATAGTTCAAAACAGCGTTTTTCTATGTTTTTTTATGTTTAAAACAGCAATTTTATCGTCATTTCTCATAAATCGCCGTTTCACACGAAAAAAACATGAATTTGTCAGTTTGAATAGTTCAAAACAGCGTTTTTCTATGTTTTTGCAAGTTTAAAACAGCAATTTTATCGTCATTTCTCATAAATCGCCGTTTCACACGAAAGAAACATGAATTTATCAGTTTGAATAGTAAAAAACAGCGTTTTTCTATGTTTTTGCAAGTTTAAAACAGCAATTTTATCGTCATTTCTCATAAATCGCCGTTTCACACGAAAGAAACATGAATTTGTCAGTTTGAATAGTTCAAAACAGCGTTTTTCTATGTTTTTGCAAGTTTAAAACAGCAATTTTATCGTCATTTCTCATAAATCGCCGTTTCACACGAAAGAAACATGAATTTGTCAGTTTGAATAATTCAAAACAGCGTTTTTCTATGTTTTTTCATGTTTAAAACAGCAATTTTATCGTCATTTCTCATAAATCGCCGTTTAACACGAAAAAAACATGAATTTGTCAGTTTGAATAGTTAAAAACAGCGTTTTTCTATGTTTTTGCAAGTTTAAAACAGCAATTTTATCGTCATTTCTCATAAATCGCCGTTTCACACGAAAGAAACATGAATTTGTCAGTTTGAATAGTTCAAAACAGCGTTTTTCTATGTTTTTTCATGTTTAAAACAGCAATTTTATCGTCATTTCTCATAAATCGCCGTTTCACACGAAAAAAACATGAATTTGTCAGTTTGAATAGTTAAAAACAGCGTTTTTCTATGTTTTTTCATGTTTAAAACAGCAATTTTATCGTCATTTCTCATAAATCGCCGTTTCACACGAAAGAAACATGAATTTATCAGTTTGAATAGTTAAAAACAGCGTTTTTCTATGTTTTTGCAAGTTTAAAACAGCAATTTTAACAGCGTTTTTCTATGTTTTTGCAAGTTTAAAACAGCAATTTTATCGTCATTTCTCATAAATCGCCGTTTCACACGAAAGAAACATGAATTTGTCAGTTTGAATAGTTAAAAACAGCCTTTTTCTATGTTTTTGCAAGTTTAAAACAGCAATTTTATCGTCATTTCTCATAAATCGCCGTTTCACACGAAAGAAACATGAATTTGTCAGTTTGAATAGTTCAAAACAGCGTTTTTCTATGTTTTTTTATGTTTAAAACAGCAATTTTATCGTCATTTCTCATAAATCGCCGTTTCACACGAAAAAAACATGAATTTGTCAGTTTGAATAGTTAAAAACAGCGTTTTTCTATGTTTTTGCAAGTTTAAAACAGCAATTTTATCGTCATTTCTCATAAATCGCCGTTTCACACGAAAGAAACATGAATTTGTCAGTTTGAATAGTTCAAAACAGCGTTTTTCTATGTTTTTTCATGTTTAAAACAGCAATTTTATCGTCATTTCTCATAAATCGCCGTTTCACACGAAAAAAACATGAATTTGTCAGTTTGAATAGTTAAAAACAGCGTTTTTCTATGTTTTTGCAAGTTTAAAACAGCAATTTTATCGTCATTTCTCATAAATCGCCGTTTCACACGAAAGAAACATGAATTTGTCAGTTTGAATAGTTCAAAACAGCGTTTTTCTATGTTTTTTCATGTTTAAAACAGCAATTTTATCGTCATTTCTCATAAATCGCCGTTTCACACGAAAAAAACATGAATTTGTCAGTTTGAATAGTTAAAAACAGCGTTTTTCTATGTTTTTTCATGTTTAAAACAGCAATTTTATCGTCATTTCTCATAAATCGCCGTTTCACACGAAAGAAACATGAATTTATCAGTTTGAATAGTTAAAAACAGCGTTTTTCTATGTTTTTGCAAGTTTCAAACAGCAATTTTATCGTCATTTCTCATAAATCGCCGTTTCACACGAAAGAAACATGAATTTGTCAGTTTGAATAGTTCAAAACAGCGTTTTTCTATGTTTTTGCAAGTTTAAAACAGCAATTTTATCGTCATTTCTCATAAATCGCCGTTTCACACGAAAGAAACATGAATTTGTCAGTTTGAATAGTTCAAAACAGCGTTTTTCTATGTTTTTGCAAGTTTAAAACAGCAATTTTATCGTCATTTCTCATAAATCGCCGTTTCACACGAAAGAAACATGAATTTGTCAGTTTGAATAGTTAAAAACAGCGTTTTTCTATGTTTTTTCATGTTTAAAACAGCAATTTTATCGTCATTTCTCATAAATCTCCGTTTCACACGAAAGAAACATGAATTTATCAGTTTGAATAGTTAAAAACAGCGTTTTTCTATGTTTTTGCAAGTTTAAAACAGCAATTTTATCGTCATTTCTCATAAATCGCCGTTTCACACGAAAGAAACATGAATTTGTCAGTTTGAATAGTTCAAAACAGCGTTTTTCTATGTTTTTGCAAGTTTAAAACAGCAATTTTATCGTCATTTCTCATAAATCGCCGTTTCACACGAAAGAAACATGAATTTGTCAGTTTGAATAGTTCAAAACAGCGTTTTTCTATGTTTTTGCAAGTTTAAAACAGCAATTTTATCGTCATTTCTCATAAATCGCCGTTTCACACGAAAGAAACATGAATTTGTCAGTTTGAATAGTTAAAAACAGCGTTTTTCTATGTTTTTGCAAGTTTAAAACAGCAATTTTATCGTCATTTCTCATAAATCGCCGTTTCACACGAAAGAAACATGAATTTGTCAGTTTGAATAGTTCAAAACAGCGTTTTTCTATGTTTTTTCATGTTTAAAACAGCAATTTTATCGTCATTTCTCATAAATCGCCGTTTCACACGAAAAAAACATGAATTTGTCAGTTTGAATAGTTAAAAACAGCGTTTTTCTATGTTTTTTCATGTTTAAAACAGCAATTTTATCGTCATTTCTCATAAATCGCCGTTTCACACGAAAGAAACATGAATTTATCAGTTTGAATAGTTAAAAACAGCGTTTTTCTATGTTTTTGCAAGTTTAAAACAGCAATTTTATCGTCATTTCTCATAAATCGCCGTTTCACACGAAAGAAACATGAATTTGTCAGTTTGAATAGTTCAAAACAGCGTTTTTCTATGTTTTTTCATGTTTAAAACAGCAATTTTATCGTCATTTCTCATAAATCGCCGTTTCACACGAAAAAAACATGAATTTGTCAGTTTGAATAGTTAAAAACAGCGTTTTTCTATGTTTTTTCATGTTTAAAACAGCAATTTTATCGTCATTTCTCATAAATCGCCGTTTCACACGAAAGAAACATGAATTTATCAGTTTGAATAGTTAAAAACAGCGTTTTTCTATGTTTTTGCAAGTTTCAAACAGCAATTTTATCGTCATTTCTCATAAATCGCCGTTTCACACGAAAGAAACATGAATTTGTCAGTTTGAATAGTTCAAAACAGCGTTTTTCTATGTTTTTGCAAGTTTAAAACAGCAATTTTATCGTCATTTCTCATAAATCGCCGTTTCACACGAAAGAAACATGAATTTGTCAGTTTGAATAGTTCAAAACAGCGTTTTTCTATGTTTTTGCAAGTTTAAAACAGCAATTTTATCGTCATTTCTCATAAATCGCCGTTTCACACGAAAGAAACATGAATTTGTCAGTTTGAATAGTTAAAAACAGCGTTTTTCTATGTTTTTTCATGTTTAAAACAGCAATTTTATCGTCATTTCTCATAAATCTCCGTTTCACACGAAAGAAACATGAATTTATCAGTTTGAATAGTTAAAAACAGCGTTTTTCTATGTTTTTGCAAGTTTAAAACAGCAATTTTATCGTCATTTCTCATAAATCGCCGTTTCACACGAAAGAAACATGAATTTGTCAGTTTGAATAGTTCAAAACAGCGTTTTTCTATGTTTTTGCAAGTTTAAAACAGCAATTTTATCGTCATTTCTCATAAATCGCCGTTTCACACGAAAGAAACATGAATTTGTCAGTTTGAATAGTTCAAAACAGCGTTTTTCTATGTTTTTGCAAGTTTAAAACAGCAATTTTATCGTCATTTCTCATAAATCGCCGTTTCACACGAAAGAAACATGAATTTGTCAGTTTGAATAGTTAAAAACAGCGTTTTTCTATGTTTTTGCAAGTTTAAAACAGCAATTTTATCGTCATTTCTCATAAATCGCCGTTTCACACGAAAGAAACATGAATTTGTCAGTTTGAATAGTTCAAAACAGCGTTTTTCTATGTTTTTTCATGTTTAAAACAGCAATTTTATCGTCATTTCTCATAAATCGCCGTTTCACACGAAAAAAACATGAATTTGTCAGTTTGAATAGTTAAAAACAGCGTTTTTCTATGTTTTTTCATGTTTAAAACAGCAATTTTATCGTCATTTCTCATAAATCGCCGTTTCACACGAAAGAAACATGAATTTATCAGTTTGAATAGTTAAAAACAGCGTTTTTCTATGTTTTTGCAAGTTTAAAACAGCAATTTTATCGTCATTTCTCATAAATCGCCGTTTCACACGAAAGAAACATGAATTTGTCAGTTTGAATAGTTCAAAACAGCGTTTTTCTATGTTTTTGCAAGTTTAAAACAGCAATTTTATCGTCATTTCTCATAAATCGCCGTTTCACACGAAAGAAACATGAATTTGTCAGTTTGAATAGTTCAAAACAGCGTTTTTCTATGTTTTTGCAAGTTTAAAACAGCAATTTTATCGTCATTTCTCATAAATCGCCGTTTCACACGAAAGAAACATGAATTTGTCAGTTTGAATAGTTAAAAACAGCGTTTTTCTATGTTTTTGCAAGTTTAAAACAGCAATTTTATCGTCATTTCTCATAAATCGCCGTTTCACACGAAAGAAACATGAATTTATCAGTTTGAATAGTAAAAAACAGCGTTTTTCTATGTTTTTGCAAGTTTAAAACAGCAATTTTATCGTCATTTCTCATAAATCGCCGTTTCACACGAAAGAAACATGAATTTGTCAGTTTGAATAGTTCAAAACAGCGTTTTTCTATGTTTTTGCAAGTTTAAAACAGCAATTTTATCGTCATTTCTCATAAATCGCCGTTTCACACGAAAGAAACATGAATTTGTCAGTTTGAATAATTCAAAACAGCGTTTTTCTATGTTTTTTCATGTTTAAAACAGCAATTTTATCGTCATTTCTCATAAATCGCCGTTTAACACGAAAAAAACATGAATTTGTCAGTTTGAATAGTTAAAAACAGCGTTTTTCTATGTTTTTGCAAGTTTAAAACAGCAATTTTATCGTCATTTCTCATAAATCGCCGTTTCACACGAAAGAAACATGAATTTGTCAGTTTGAATAGTTCAAAACAGCGTTTTTCTATGTTTTTTCATGTTTAAAACAGCAATTTTATCGTCATTTCTCATAAATCGCCGTTTCACACGAAAAAAACATGAATTTGTCAGTTTGAATAGTTAAAAACAGCGTTTTTCTATGTTTTTTCATGTTTAAAACAGCAATTTTATCGTCATTTCTCATAAATCGCCGTTTCACACGAAAGAAACATGAATTTATCAGTTTGAATAGTTAAAAACAGCGTTTTTCTATGTTTTTGCAAGTTTAAAACAGCAATTTTAACAGCGTTTTTCTATGTTTTTGCAAGTTTAAAACAGCAATTTTATCGTCATTTCTCATAAATCGCCGTTTCACACGAAAGAAACATGAATTTGTCAGTTTGAATAGTTAAAAACAGCCTTTTTCTATGTTTTTGCAAGTTTAAAACAGCAATTTTATCGTCATTTCTCATAAATCGCCGTTTCACACGAAAGAAACATGAATTTGTCAGTTTGAATAGTTCAAAACAGCGTTTTTCTATGTTTTTTTATGTTTAAAACAGCAATTTTATCGTCATTTCTCATAAATCGCCGTTTCACACGAAAAAAACATGAATTTGTCAGTTTGAATAGTTAAAAACAGCGTTTTTCTATGTTTTTGCAAGTTTAAAACAGCAATTTTATCGTCATTTCTCATAAATCGCCGTTTCACACGAAAGAAACATGAATTTGTCAGTTTGAATAGTTCAAAACAGCGTTTTTCTATGTTTTTTCATGTTTAAAACAGCAATTTTATCGTCATTTCTCATAAATCGCCGTTTCACACGAAAAAAACATGAATTTGTCAGTTTGAATAGTTAAAAACAGCGTTTTTCTATGTTTTTGCAAGTTTAAAACAGCAATTTTATCGTCATTTCTCATAAATCGCCGTTTCACACGAAAGAAACATGAATTTGTCAGTTTGAATAGTTCAAAACAGCGTTTTTCTATGTTTTTTCATGTTTAAAACAGCAATTTTATCGTCATTTCTCATAAATCGCCGTTTCACACGAAAAAAACATGAATTTGTCAGTTTGAATAGTTAAAAACAGCGTTTTTCTATGTTTTTTCATGTTTAAAACAGCAATTTTATCGTCATTTCTCATAAATCGCCGTTTCACACGAAAGAAACATGAATTTATCAGTTTGAATAGTTAAAAACAGCGTTTTTCTATGTTTTTGCAAGTTTCAAACAGCAATTTTATCGTCATTTCTCATAAATCGCCGTTTCACACGAAAGAAACATGAATTTGTCAGTTTGAATAGTTCAAAACAGCGTTTTTCTATGTTTTTGCAAGTTTAAAACAGCAATTTTATCGTCATTTCTCATAAATCGCCGTTTCACACGAAAGAAACATGAATTTGTCAGTTTGAATAGTTCAAAACAGCGTTTTTCTATGTTTTTGCAAGTTTAAAACAGCAATTTTATCGTCATTTCTCATAAATCGCCGTTTCACACGAAAGAAACATGAATTTGTCAGTTTGAATAGTTAAAAACAGCGTTTTTCTATGTTTTTGCAAGTTTAAAACAGCAATTTTATCGTCATTTCTCATAAATCGCCGTTTCACACGAAAGAAACATGAATTTATCAGTTTGAATAGTAAAAAACAGCGTTTTTCTATGTTTTTGCAAGTTTAAAACAGCAATTTTATCGTCATTTCTCATAAATCGCCGTTTCACACGAAAGAAACATGAATTTGTCAGTTTGAATAGTTCAAAACAGCGTTTTTCTATGTTTTTGCAAGTTTAAAACAGCAATTTTATCGTCATTTCTCATAAATCGCCGTTTCACACGAAAGAAACATGAATTTGTCAGTTTGAATAGTTCAAAACAGCGTTTTTCTATGTTTTTTCATGTTTAAAACAGCAATTTTATCGTCATTTCTCATAAATCGCCGTTTAACACGAAAAAAACATGAATTTGTCAGTTTGAATAGTTAAAAACAGCGTTTTTCTATGTTTTTGCAAGTTTAAAACAGCAATTTTATCGTCATTTCTCATAAATCGCCGTTTCACACGAAAGAAACATGAATTTGTCAGTTTGAATAGTTCAAAACAGCGTTTTTCTATGTTTTTTCATGTTTAAAACAGCAATTTTATCGTCATTTCTCATAAATCGCCGTTTCACACGAAAAAAACATGAATTTGTCAGTTTGAATAGTTAAAAACAGCGTTTTTCTATGTTTTTTCATGTTTAAAACAGCAATTTTATCGTCATTTCTCATAAATCGCCGTTTCACACGAAAGAAACATGAATTTATCAGTTTGAATAGTTAAAAACAGCGTTTTTCTATGTTTTTGCAAGTTTAAAACAGCAATTTTAACAGCGTTTTTCTATGTTTTTGCAAGTTTAAAACAGCAATTTTATCGTCATTTCTCATAAATCGCCGTTTCACACGAAAGAAACATGAATTTGTCAGTTTGAATAGTTAAAAACAGCCTTTTTCTATGTTTTTGCAAGTTTAAAACAGCAATTTTATCGTCATTTCTCATAAATCGCCGTTTCACACGAAAGAAACATGAATTTGTCAGTTTGAATAGTTCAAAACAGCGTTTTTCTATGTTTTTTTATGTTTAAAACAGCAATTTTATCGTCATTTCTCATAAATCGCCGTTTCACACGAAAAAAACATGAATTTGTCAGTTTGAAAAGTTAAAAACAGCGTTTTTCTATGTTTTTGCAAGTTTAAAACAGCAATTTTATCGTCATTTCTCATAAATCGCCGTTTCACACGAAAGAAACATGAATTTGTCAGTTTGAATAGTTCAAAACAGCGTTTTTCTATGTTTTTTCATGTTTAAAACAGCAATTTTATCGTCATTTCTCATAAATCGCCGTTTCACACGAAAAAAACATGAATTTGTCAGTTTGAATAGTTAAAAACAGCGTTTTTCTATGTTTTTTCATGTTTAAAACAGCAATTTTATCGTCATTTCTCATAAATCGCCGTTTCACACGAAAGAAACATGAATTTATCAGTTTGAATAGTTAAAAACAGCGTTTTTCTATGTTTTTGCAAGTTTAAAACAGCAATTTTATCGTCATTTCTCATAAATCGCCGTTTCACACGAAAGAAACATGAATTTGTCAGTTTGAATAGTTAAAAACAGCGTTTTTCTATGTTTTTGCAAGTTTAAAACAGCAATTTTATCGTCATTTCTCATAAATCGCCGTTTCACACGAAAGAAACATGAATTTATCAGTTTGAATAGTAAAAAACAGCGTTTTTCTATGTTTTTGCAAGTTTAAAACAGCAATTTTATCGTCATTTCTCATAAATCGCCGTTTCACACGAAAGAAACATGAATTTGTCAGTTTGAATAGTTCAAAACAGCGTTTTTCTATGTTTTTGCAAGTTTAAAACAGCAATTTTATCGTCATTTCTCATAAATCGCCGTTTCACAAGAAAGAAACATGAATTTGTCAGTTTGAATAGTTCAAAACAGCGTTTTTCTATGTTTTTTCATGTTTAAAACAGCAATTTTATCGTCATTTCTCATAAATCGCCGTTTCACACGAAAAAAACATGAAATTGTCAGTTTGAATAGTTAAAAACAGCGTTTTTCTATGTTTTTGCAAGTTTAAAACAGCAATTTTATCGTCATTTCTCATAAATCGCCGTTTCACACGAAAGAAACATGAATTTGTCAGTTTGAATAGTTCAAAACAGCGTTTTTCTATGTTTTTTCATGTTTAAAACAGCAATTTTATCGTCATTTCTCATAAATCGCCGTTTCACACGAAAAAAACATGAATTTGTCAGTTTGAATAGTTAAAAACAGCGTTTTTCTATGTTTTTTCATGTTTAAAACAGCAATTTTATCGTCATTTCTCATAAATCGCCGTTTCACACGAAAGAAACATAAATTTATCAGTTTGAATAGTTAAAAACAGCGTTTTTCTATGTTTTTGCAAGTTTAAAACAGCAATTTTATCGTCATTTCTCATAAATCGCCGTTTCACACGAAAGAAACATGAATTTGTCAGTTTGAATAGTTCAAAACAGCGTTTTTCTATGTTTTTGCAAGTTTAAAACAGCAATTTTATCGTCATTTCTCATAAATCGCCGTTTCACACGAAAGAAACATGAATTTGTCAGTTTGAATAGTTCAAAACAGCGTTTTTCTATGTTTTTGCAAGTTTAAAACAACAATTTTATCGTCATTTCTCATAAATCGCCGTTTCACACGAAAGAAACATGAATTTGTCAGTTTGAATAGTTAAAAACAGCCTTTTTCTATGTTTTTGCAAGTTTAAAACAGCAATTTTATCGTCATTTCTCATAAATCGCCGTTTCACACGAAAGAAACATGAATTTGTCAGTTTGAATAGTTCAAAACAGCGTTTTTCTATGTTTTTTTATGTTTAAAACAGCAATTTTATCGTCATTTCTCATAAATCGCCGTTTCACACGAACAAAACATGAATTTGTCAGTTTGAATAGTTAAAAACAGCGTTTTTCTATGTTTTTGCAAGTTTAAAACAGCAATTTTATCGTCATTTCTCATAAATCGCCGTTTCACACGAAAGAAACATGAATTTGTCAGTTTGAATAGTTCAAAACAGCGTTTTTCTATGTTTTTTCATGTTTAAAACAGCAATTTTATCGTCATTTCTCATAAATCGCCGTTTCACACGAAAAAAACATGAATTTGTCAGTTTGAATAGTTAAAAACAGCGTTTTTCTATGTTTTTTCATGTTTAAAACAGCAATTTTATCGTCATTTCTCATAAATCGCCGTTTCACACGAAAGAAACATGAATTTATCAGTTTGAATAGTTAAAAACAGCGTTTTTCTATGTTTTTGCAAGTTTAAAACAGCAATTTTATCGTCATTTCTCATAAATCGCCGTTTCACACGAAAGAAACATGAATTTGTCAGTTTGAATAGTTCAAAACAGCGTTTTTCTATGTTTTTTCATGTTTAAAACAGCAATTTTATCGTCATTTCTCATAAATCGCCGTTTCACACGAAAAAAACATGAATTTGTCAGTTTGAATAGTTAAAAACAGCGTTTTTCTATGTTTTTTTCATGTTTAAAACAGCAATTTTATCGTCATTTCTCATAAATCGCCGTTTCACACGAAAAAAACATGAATTTGTCAGTTTGAATAGTTAAAAACAGCGTTTTTCTATGTTTTTTCATGTTTAAAACAGCAATTTTATCGTCATTTCTCATAAATCGCCGTTTCACACGAAAGAAACATAAATTTATCAGTTTGAATAGTTAAAAACAGCGTTTTTCTATGTTTTTGCAAGTTTAAAACAGCAATTTTATCGTCATTTCTCATAAATCGCCGTTTCACACGAAAGAAACATGAATTTGTCAGTTTGAATAGTTCAAAACAGCGTTTTTCTATGTTTTTGCAAGTTTAAAACAGCAATTTTATCGTCATTTCTCATAAATCGCCGTTTCACACGAAAGAAACATGAATTTGTCAGTTTGAATAGTTCAAAACAGCGTTTTTCTATGTTTTTGCAAGTTTAAAACAGCAATTTTATCGTCATTTCTCATAAATCGCCGTTTCACACGAAAGAAACATGAATTTGTCAGTTTGAATAGTTCAAAACAGCGTTTTTCTATGTTTTTGCAAGTTTAAAACAGCAATTTTATCGTCATTTCTCATAAATCGCCGTTTCACACGAAAGAAACATGAATTTGTCAGTTTGAATAGTTAAAAACAGCGTTTTTCTATGTTTTTGCAAGTTTAAAACAGAAATTTTATCGTCATTTCTCATAAATCGCCGTTTCACACGAAAGAAACATGAATTTATCAGTTTGAATAGTAAAAAACAGCGTTTTTCTATGTTTTTGCAAGTTTAAAACAGCAATTTTATCGTCATTTCTCATAAATCGCCGTTTCACACGAAAGAAACATGAATTTGTCAGTTTGAATAGTTCAAAACAGCGTTTTTCTATGTTTTTGCAAGTTTAAAACAGCAATTTTATCGTCATTTCTCATAAATCGCCGTTTCACACGAAAGAAACATGAATTTGTCAGTTTGAATAGTTCAAAACAGCGTTTTTCTATGTTTTTTCATGTTTAAAACAGCAATTTTATCGTCATTTCTCATAAATCGCCGTTTAACACGAAAAAAACATGAATTTGTCAGTTTGAATAGTTAAAAACAGCGTTTTTCTATGTTTTTGCAAGTTTAAAACAGCAATTTTATCGTCATTTCTCATAAATCGCCGTTTCACACGAAAGAAACATGAATTTGTCAGTTTGAATAGTTCAAAACAGCGTTTTTCTATGTTTTTTCATGTTTAAAACAGCAATTTTATCGTCATTTCTCATAAATCGCCGTTTCACACGAAAAAAACATGAATTTGTCAGTTTGAATAGTTTAAAACAGCGTTTTTCTATGTTTTTTCATGTTTAAAACAGCAATTTTATCGTCATTTCTCATAAATCGCCGTTTCACACGAAAGAAACATGAATTTATCAGTTTGAATAGTTAAAAACAGCGTTTTTCTTTGTTTTTGCAAGTTTAAAACAGCAATTTTAACAGCGTTTTTCTATGTTTTTGCAAGTTTAAAACAGCAATTTTATCGTCATTTCTCATAAATCGCCGTTTCACACGAAAGAAACATGAATTTGTCAGTTTGAATAGTTCAAAACAGCGTTTTTCTATGTTTTTTTATGTTTAAAACAGCAATTTTATCGTCATTTCTCATAAATCGCCGTTTCACACGAACAAAACATGAATTTGTCAGTTTGAATAGTTAAAAACAGCGTTTTTCTATGTTTTTGCAAGTTTAAAACAGCAATTTTATCGTCATTTCTCATAAATCGCCGTTTCACACGAAAGAAACATGAATTTGTCAGTTTGAATAGTTCAAAACAGCGTTTTTCTATGTTTTTTCATGTTTAAAACAGCAATTTTATCGTCATTTCTCATAAATCGCCGTTTCACACGAAAAAAACATGAATTTGTCAGTTTGAATAGTTAAAAACAGCGTTTTTCTATGTTTTTTCATGTTTAAAACAGCAATTTTATCGTCATTTCTCATAAATCGCCGTTTCACACGAAAGAAACATGAATTTATCAGTTTGAATAGTTAAAAACAGCGTTTTTCTATGTTTTTGCAAGTTTAAAACAGCAATTTTATCGTCATTTCTCATAAATCGCCGTTTCACACGAAAGAAACATGAATTTGTCAGTTTGAATAGTTAAAAACAGCGTTTTTCTATGTTTTTGCAAGTTTAAAACAGCAATTTTATCGTCATTTCTCATAAATCGCCGTTTCACACGAAAGAAACATGAATTTATCAGTTTGAATAGTAAAAAACAGCGTTTTTCTATGTTTTTGCAAGTTTAAAACAGCAATTTTATCGTCATTTCTCATAAATCGCCGTTTCACACGAAAGAAACATGAATTTGTCAGTTTGAATAGTTCAAAACAGCGTTTTTCTATGTTTTTGCAAGTTTAAAACAGCAATTTTATCGTCATTTCTCATAAATCGCCGTTTCACACGAAAGAAACATGAATTTGTCAGTTTGAATAGTTCAAAACAGCGTTTTTCTATGTTTTTTCATGTTTAAAACAGCAATTTTATCGTCATTTCTCATAAATCGCCGTTTCACACGAAAAAAACATGCAAATTGTCAGTTTGAATAGTTAAAAACAGCGTTTTTCTATGTTTTTGCAAGTTTAAAACAGCAATTTTATCGTCATTTCTCATAAATCGCCGTTTCACACGAAAGAAACATGAATTTGTCAGTTTGAATAGTTCAAAACAGCGTTTTTCTATGTTTTTTCATGTTTAAAACAGCAATTTTATCGTCATTTCTCATAAATCGCCGTTTCACACGAAAAAAACATGAATTTGTCAGTTTGAATAGTTAAAAACAGCGTTTTTCTATGTTTTTTCATGTTTAAAACAGCAATTTTATCGTCATTTCTCATAAATCGCCGTTTCACACGAAAGAAACATAAATTTATCAGTTTGAATAGTTAAAAACAGCGTTTTTCTATGTTTTTGCAAGTTTAAAACAGCAATTTTATCGTCATTTCTCATAAATCGCCGTTTAACACGAAAGAAACATGAATTTGTCAGTTTGAATAGTTCAAAACAGCGTTTTTCTATGTTTTTGCAAGTTTAAAACAGCAATTTTATCGTCATTTCTCATAAATCGCCGTTTCACACGAAAGAAACATGAATTTGTCAGTTTGAATAGTTCAAAACAGCGTTTTTTCTATGTTTTTGCAAGTTTAAAACAGCAATTTTATCGTCATTTCTCATAAATCGCCGTTTCACACGAAAGAAACATGAATTTGTCAGTTTGAATAGTTCAAAAACAGCGTTTTTCTATGTTTTTGCAAGTTTAAAACAGCAATTTTATCGTCATTTCTCATAAATCGCCGTTTCACACGAAAGAAACATGAATTTGTCAGTTTGAATAGTTCAAAACAGCGTTTTTCTATGTTTTTTCATGTTTAAAACAGCAATTTTATCGTCATTTCTCATAAATCGCCGTTTCACACGAAAAAAACATGAATTTGTCAGTTTGAATAGTTAAAAACAGCGTTTTTCTATGTTTTTGCAAGTTTAAAACAGCAATTTTATCGTCATTTCTCATAAATCGCCGTTTCACACGAAAGAAACATGAATTTGTCAGTTTGAATAGTTCAAAACAGCGTTTTTCTATGTTTTTTCATGTTTAAAACAGCAATTTTATCGTCATTTCTCATAAATCGCCGTTTCACACGAAAAAAACATGAATTTGTCAGTTTGAATAGTTAAAAACAGCGTTTTTCTATGTTTTTTCATGTTTAAAACAGCAATTTTATCGTCATTTCTCATAAATCGCCGTTTCACACGAAAGAAACATGAATTTATCAGTTTTAATAGTTGAAAACAGCGTTTTTCTATGTTTTTGCAAGTTTAAAACAGCAATTTTATCGTCATTTCTCATAAATCGCCGTTTCACACGAAAGAAACATGAATTTGTCAGTTTGAATAGTTCAAAACAGCGTTTTTCTATGTTTTTGCAAGTTTAAAACAGCAATTTTATCGTCATTTCTCATAAATCGCCGTTTCACACGAAAGAAACATGAATTTGTCAGTTTGAATAGTTCAAAACAGCGTTTTTCTATGTTTTTGCAAGTTTAAAACAGCAATTTTATCGTCATTTCTCATAAATCGCCGTTTCACACGAAAGAAACATGAATTTGTCAGTTTGAATAGTTCAAAACAGCGTTTTTCTATGTTTTTGCAAGTTTAAAACAGCAATTTTATCGTCATTTCTCATAAATCGCCGTTTCACACGAAAGAAACATGAATTTGTCAGTTTGAATAGATCAAAACAGCGTTTTTCTATGTTTTTGCAAGTTTAAAACAGCAATTTTATCGTCATTTCTCATAAATCGCCGTTTCACACGAAAGAAACATGAATTTGTCAGTTTGAATAGTTAAAAACAGCGTTTTTCTATGTTTTTGCAAGTTTAAAACAGCAATTTTATCGTCATTTCTCATAAATCGCCGTTTCACACGAAAGAAACATGAATTTATCAGTTTGAATAGTAAAAAACAGCGTTTTTCTATGTTTTTGCAAGTTTAAAACAGCAATTTTATCGTCATTTCTCATAAATCGCCGTTTCACACGAAAGAAACATGAATTTGTCAGTTTGAATAGTTCAAAACAGCGTTTTTCTATGTTTTTGCAAGTTTAAAACAGCAATTTTATCGTCATTCCTCATAAATCGCCGTTTCACACGAAAGAAACATGAATTTGTCAGTTTGAATAGTTCAAAACAGCGTTTTTCTATGTTTTTTCATGTTTAAAACAGCAATTTTATCGTCATTTCTCATAAATCGCCGTTTTACACGTAAAAAACATGAATTTGTCAGTTTGAATAGTTAAAAACAGCGTTTTTCTATGTTTTTGCAAGTTTAAAACAGCAATTTTATCGTCATTTCTCATAAATCGCCGTTTCACACGAAAGAAACATGAATTTGTCAGATTGAATAGTTCAAAACAGCGTTTTTCTATGTTTTTTCATGTTTAAAACAGCAATTTTATCGTCATTTCTCATAAATCGCCGTTTCACACGAAAAAAACATGAATTTGTCAGTTTGAATAGTTAAAAACAGCGTTTTTCTATGTTTTTTCATGTTTAAAACAGCAATTTTATCGTCATTTCTCATAAATCGCCGTTTCACACGAAAGAAACATGAATTTATCAGTTTGAATAGTAAAAAACAGCGTTTTTCTATGTTTTTGCAAGTTTAAAACAGCAATTTTATCGTCATTTCTCATAAATCGCCGTTTCACACGAAAGAAACATGAATTTGTCAGTTTGAATAGTTCAAAACAGCGTTTTTCTATGTTTTTGCAAGTTTAAAACAGCAATTTTATCGTCATTTCTCATAAATCGCCGTTTCACACGAAAGAAACATGAATTTGTCAGTTTGAATAGTTAAAAACAGCGTTTTTCTATGTTTTTGCAAGTTTAAAACAGCAATTTTATCGTCATTTCTCATAAATCGCCGTTTCACACGAAAGAAACATGAATTTATCAGTTTGAATAGTTAAAAACAGCGTTTTTCTATGTTTTTGCAAGTTTAAAACAGCAATTTTATCGTCATTTCTCATAAATCGCCGTTTCACACGAAAGAAACATGAATTTGTCAGTTTGAATAGTTCAAAACAGCGTTTTTCTATGTTTTTGCAAGTTTAAAACAGCAATTTTATCGTCATTTCTCATAAATCGCCGTTTTAACACGAAAGAAACATGAATTTGTCAGTTTGAATAGTTCAAAACAGCGTTTTTCTATGTTTTTGCAAGTTTAAAACAGCAATTTTATCGTCATTTCTCATAAATCGCCGTTTCACACGAAAGAAACATGAATTTATCAGTTTGAATAGTAAAAAACAGCGTTTTTCTATGTTTTTGCAAGTTGAAAACAGCAATTTTATCGTCATTTCTCATAAATCGCCGTTTCACACGAAAGAAACATGAATTTGTCAGTTTGAATAGTAAAAAACAGCGTTTTTCTATGTTTTTGCAAGTTTAAAACAGCAATTTTATCGTCATTTCTCATAAATCGCCGTTTCACACGAAAGAAACATGAATTTGTCAGTTTGAATAGTTCAAAACAGCGTTTTTCTATGTTTTTGCAAGTTTAAAACAGCAATTTTATCGTCATTTCTCATAAATCGCCGTTTCACACGAAAGAAACATGAATTTGTCAGTTTGAATAGTTAAAAACAGCGTTTTTCTATGTTTTTGCAAGTTTAAAACAGCAATTTTATCGTCATTTCTCATAAATCGCCGTTTCACACGAAAGAAACATGAATTTATCAGTTTGAATAGTTAAAAACAGCGTTTTTCTATGTTTTTGCAAGTTTAAAACAGCAATTTTATCGTCATTTCTCATAAATCGCCGTTTCACACGAAAGAAACATGAATTTGTCAGTTTGAATAGTTCAAAACAGCGTTTTTCTATGTTTTTGCAAGTTTAAAACAGCAATTTTATCGTCATTTCTCATAAATCGCCGTTTAACACGAAAGAAACATGAATTTGTCAGTTTGAATAGTTCAAAACAGCGTTTTTCTATGTTTTTGCAAGTTTAAAAACAGCAATTTTATCGTCATTTCTCATAAATCGCCGTTTCACACGAAAGAAACATGAATTTATCAGTTTGAATAGTAAAAAACAGCGTTTTTCTATGTTTTTTGCAAGTTGAAAACAGCAATTTTATCGTCATTTCTCATAAATCGCCGTTTCACACGAAAGAAACATGAATTTGTCAGTTTGAATAGTTCAAAACAGCGTTTTTCTATGTTTTTGCAAGTTTAAAACAGCAATTTTATCGTCATTTCTCATAAATCGCCGTTTCACACGAAAGAAAACAGAGTTTTTCTATGTTTTTTCATGTTTAAAACGTCAATTTTATCGTCATTTCTCATAAATCGCCGTTTCACACGAAAAAAACATGAATTTGTCAGTTTGAATAGTTAAAAACAGCGTTTTTCTATGATTTTGCAAGTTTAAAACAGCAATTTTATCGCCATTTCTCATAAATCGCCGTTTCACACGAAAGAAACATGAATTTGTCAGTTTGAATAGTTCAAAACAGCGTTTTTCTATGTTTTTTCATGTTTAAAACAGCAATTTTATCGTCATTTCTCATAAATCGCCGTTTCACACGAAAGAAACATGAATTTATCAGTTTGAATAGTTAAAAACAGCGTTTTTCTATGTTTTTGCAAGTTTAAAACAGCAATTTTATCGTCATTTCTCATAAATCGCCGTTTCACACGAAAGAAACATGAATTTGTCAGTTTGAATAGTTCAAAACAGCGTTTTTCTATGTTTTTGCAAGTTTAAAACAGCAATTTTATCGTCATTTCTCATAAATCGCCGTTTCACACGAAAGAAACATGAATTTGTCAGTTTGAATAGTTCAAAACAGCGTTTTTCTATGTTTTTGCAAGTTTAAAACAGCAATTTTATCGTCATTTCTCATAAATCGCCGTTTCACACGAAAGAAACATGAATTTGTCAGTTTGAATAGTTAAAAACAGCGTTTTTCTATGTTTTTGCAAGTTTAAAACAGCAATTTTATCGTCATTTCTCATAAATCGCCGTTTCACACGAAAGAAACATGAATTTATCAGTTTGAATAGTAAAAAACAGCGTTTTTCTATGTTTTTGCAAGTTTAAAACAGCAATTTTATCGTCATTTCTCATAAATCGCCGTTTCACACCAAAGAAACATGAATTTGTCAGTTTGAATAGTTCAAAACAGCGTTTTTCTATGTTTTTGCAAGTTTAAAACAGCAATTTTATCGTCATTTCTCATAAATCGCCGTTTCACACGAAAGAAACATGAATTTGTCAGTTTGAATAGTTCAAAACAGCGTTTTTCTATGTTTTTTCATGTTTAAAACAGCAATTTTATCGTCATTTCTCATAAATCGCCGTTTCACACGAAAAAAACATGAATTTGTCAGTTTGAATAGTTAAAAACAGCGCTTTTCTATGTTTTTGCAAGTTTAAAACAGCAATTTTATCGTCATTTCTCATAAATCGCCGTTTCACACGTAAGAAACATGAATTTGTCAGATTGAATAGTTCAAAACAGCGTTTTTCTATGTTTTTTCATGTTTAAAACAGCAATTTTATCGTCATTTCTCATAAATCGCCGTTTCACACGAAAAAAACATGAATTTGTCAGTTTGAATAGTTAAAAACAGCGTTTTTCTATGTTTTTTCATGTTTAAAACAGCAATTTTATCGTCATTTCTCATAAATCGCCGTTTCACACGAAAGAAACATGAATTTATCAGTTTGAATAGTAAAAAACAGCGTTTTTCTATGTTTTTGCAAGTTTAAAACAGCAATTTTATCGTCATTTCTCATAAATCGCCGTTTCACACGAAAGAAACATGAATTTGTCAGTTTGAATAGTTCAAAACAGCGTTTTTCTATGTTTTTGCAAGTTTAAAACAGCAATTTTATCGTCATTTCTCATAAATCGCCGTTTCACACGAAAGAAACATGAATTTGTCAGTTTGAATAGTTAAAAACAGCGTTTTTCTATGTTTTTGCAAGTTTAAAACAGCAATTTTATCGTCATTTCTCATAAATCGCCGTTTCACACGAAAGAAACATGAATTTGTCAGTTTGAATAGTTCAAAACAGCGTTTTTCTATGTTTTTGCAAGTTTAAAACAGCAATTTTATCGTCATTTCTCATAAATCGCCGTTTCACACGAAAGAAACATGAATTTGTCAGTTTGAATAGTTCAAAACAGCGTTTTTCTATGTTTTTGCAAGTTTAAAACAGCAATTTTATCGTCATTTCTCATAAATCGCCGTTTCACACGAAAGAAACATGAATTTGTCAGTTTGAATAGTTCAAAACAGCGTTTTTCTATGTTTTTTCATGTTTAAAACAGCAATTTTATCGTCATTTCTCATAAATCGCCGTTTCACACGAAAAAAACATGAATTTGTCAGTTTGAATAGTTAAAAACAGCGTTTTTCTATGTTTTTTCATGTTTAAAGCAGCAATTTTATCGTCATTTCTCATAAATCGCCGTTTCACACGAAAGAAACATGAATTTATCAGTTTGAATAGTTAAAAACAGCGTTTTTCTATGTTTTTGCAAGTTTAAAACAGCAATTTTATCGTCATTTCTCATAAATCGCCGTTTCACACGAAAGAAACATGAATTTGTCAGTTTGAATAGTTCAAAACAGCTTTTTTCTATGTTTTTTCATGTTTAAAACAGCAATTTTATCGTCATTTCTCATAAATCGCCGTTTCACACGAAAAAAACATGAATTTGTCAGTTTGAATAGTTAAAAACAGCGTTTTTCTATGTTTTTGCAAGTTTAAAACAGCAATTTTATCGTCATTTCTCATAAATCGCCGTTTCACACGAAAGAAACATGAATTTGTCAGTTTGAATAGTTCAAAACAGCGTTTTTCTATGTTTTTTCATGTTTAAAACAGCAATTTTATCGTCATTTCTCATAAATCGCCGTTTCACACGAAAGAAACATGAATTTATCAGTTTGAATAGTTAAAAACAGCGTTTTTCTATGTTTTTGCAAGTTTAAAACAGCAATTTTATCGTCATTTCTCATAAATCGCCGTTTCACACGAAAGAAACATGAATTTGTCAGTTTGAATAGTTCAAAACAGCGTTTTTCTATGTTTTTGCAAGTTTAAAACAGCAATTTTATCGTCATTTCTCATAAATCGCCGTTTCACACGAAAGAAACATGAATTTGTCAGTTTGAATAGTTCAAAACAGCGTTTTTCTATGTTTTTGCAAGTTTAAAACAGCAATTTTATCGTCATTTCTCATAAATCGCCGTTTCACACGAAAGAAACATGAATTTGTCAGTATGAATAGTTAAAAACAGCGTTTTTCTATGTTTTTGCAAGTTTAAAACAGCAATTTTATCGTCATTTCTCATAAATCGCCGTTTCACACGAAAGAAACAGGAATTTATCAGTTTGAATAGTAAAAAACAGCGTTTTTCTATGTTTTTGCAAGTTTAAAACAGCAATTTTATCGTCATTTCTCATAAATCGCCGTTTCACACGAAAGAAACATGAATTTGTCAGTTTGAATAGTTCAAAACAGCGTTTTTTCTATGTTTTTGCAAGTTTAAAACAGCAATTTTATCGTCATTTCTCATAAATCGCCGTTTCACACGAAAGAAACATGAATTTGTCAGTTTGAATAGTTCAAAACAGCGTTTTTCTATGTTTTTGCAAGTTTAAAACAGCAATTTTATCGTCATTTCTCATAAATCGCCGTTTCACACGAAAGAAACATGAATTTGTCAGTTTGAATAGTTCAAAACAGCGTTTTTCTATGTTTTTTCATGTTTAAAACAGCAATTTTATCGTCATTTCTCATAAAATCGCCGTTTAACACCGAAAAAAAACATGAATTTGTCAGTTTGAATAGTTAAAAACAGCGTTTTTTCTATGTTTTTTGCAAGTTTAAAACAGCAATTTTATCGTCATTTCTCATAAATCGCCGTTTCACACGAAAGAAACATGAATTTGTCAGTTTGAATAGTTCAAAACAGCGTTTTTCTATGTTTTTTCATGTTTAAAACAGCAATTTTATCGTCATTTCTCATAAATCGCCGTTTTCACACGAAAAAAACATGAATTTGTCAGTTTGAATAGTTAAAAACAGCGTTTTTCTATGTTTTTTCATGTTTAAAAACAGCAATTTTATCGTCATTTCTCATAAATCGCCGTTTCACACGAAAGAAACATGAATTTATCAGTTTGAATAGTTAAAAACAGCGTTTTTCTTTGTTTTTGCAAGTTTAAAACAGCAATTTTAACAGCGTTTTTCTATGTTTTTGCAAGTTTAAAACAGCAATTTTATCGTCATTTCTCATAAATCGCCGTTTCACACGAAAGAAACATGAATTTGTCAGTTTGAATAGTTCAAAACAGCGTTTTTCTATGTTTTTTTATGTTTAAAACAGCAATTTTATCGTCATTTCTCATAAATCGCCGTTTCACACGAAAAAAACATGAATTTGTCAGTTTGAATAGTTAAAAACAGCGTTTTTCTATGTTTTTGCAAGTTTAAAACAGCAATTTTATCGTCATTTCTCATAAATCGCCGTTTCACACGAAAGAAACATGAATTTGTCAGTTTGAATAGTTCAAAACAGCGTTTTTCTATGTTTTTGCAAGTTTAAAACAGCAATTTTATCGTCATTTCTCATAAATCGCCGTTTCACACGAAAGAAACATGAATTTGTCAGTTTGAATAGTTCAAAACAGCGTTTTTCTATGTTTTTGCAAGTTTAAAACAGCAATTTTATCGTCATTTCTCATAAATCGCCGTTTCACACGAAAGAAACATGAATTTGTCAGTTTGAATAGTTCAAAACAGCGTTTTTCTATGTTTTTGCAAGTTTAAAACAGCAATTTTATCGTCATTTCTCATAAATCGCCGTTTCACACGAAAGAAACATGAATTTGTCAGTTTGAATAGTTCAAAACAGCGTTTTTCTATGTTTTTTCATGTTTAAAACAGCAATTTTATCGTCATTTCTCATAAATCGCCGTTTAACACGAAAAAAACATGAATTTGTCAGTTTGAATAGTTAAAAACAGCGTTTTTCTATGTTTTTGCAAGTATAAAACAGCAATTTTATCGTCATTTCTCATAAATCGCCGTTTCACACGAAAGAAACATGAATTTGTCTGTTTGAATAGTTCAAAACAGCGTTTTTCTATGTTTTTTCATGTTTAAAACAGCAATTTTATCGTCATTTCTCATAAATCGCCGTTTCACACGAAAAAAACATGAATTTGTCAGTTTGAATAGTTAAAAACAGCGTTTTTCTATGTTTTTTCATGTTTAAAACAGCAATTTTATCGTCATTTCTCATAAATCGCCGTTTCACACGAAAGAAACATGAATTTATCAGTTTGAATAGTTAAAAACAGCGTTTTTCTTTGTTTTTGCAAGTTTAAAACAGCAAATTTTAACAGCGTTTTTCTATGTTTTTGCAAGTTTAAAACAGCAATTTTATCGTCATTTCTCATAAATCGCCGTTTCACACGAAAGAAACATGAATTTGTCAGTTTGAATAGTTAAAAACAGCCTTTTTCTATGTTTTTGCAAGTTTAAAACAGCAATTTTATCGTCATTTCTCATAAATCGCCGTTTCACACGAAAGAAACATGAATTTGTCAGTTTGAATAGTTCAAAACAGCGTTTTTCTATGTTTTTTTATGTTTAAAACAGCAATTTTATCGTCATTTCTCATAAATCGCCGTTTCACACGAAAAAAACATGAATTTGTCAGTTTGAATAGTTAAAAACAGCGTTTTTCTATGTTTTTGCAAGTTTAAAAACAGCAATTTTATCGTCATTTCTCATAAATCGCCGTTTCACACGAAAGAAACATGAATTTGTCAGTTTGAATAGTTCAAAACAGCGTTTTTCTATGTTTTTTCATGTTTAAAACAGCAATTTTATCGTCATTTCTCATAAATCGCCGTTTCACACGAAAAAAACATGAATTTGTCAGTTTGAATAGTTAAAAACAGCGTTTTTCTATGTTTTTTCATGTTTAAAACAGCAATTTTATCGTCATTTCTCATAAATCGCCGTTTCACACGAAAGAAACATGAATTTATCAGTTTGAATAGTTAAAAAACAGCGTTTTTCTATGTTTTTGCAAGTTTAAAACAGCAATTTTATCGTCATTTCTCATAAATCGCCGTTTCACACGAAAGAAACATGAATTTGTCAGTTTGAATAGTTAAAAACAGCGTTTTTCTATGTTTTTGCAAGTTTAAAACAGCAATTTTATCGTCATTTCTCATAAATCGCCGTTTCACACGAAAGAAACATGAATTTATCAGTTTGAATAGTAAAAAACAGCGTTTTTCTATGTTTTTGCAAGTTTAAAACAGCAATTTTATCGTCATTTCTCATAAATCGCCGTTTCACACGAAAGAAACATGAATTTGTCAGTTTGAATAGTTCAAAACAGCGTTTTTCTATGTTTTTGCAAGTTTAAAACAGCAATTTTATCGTCATTTCTCATAAATCGCCGTTTCACACGAAAGAAACATGAATTTGTCAGTTTGAATAGTTCAAAACAGCGTTTTTCTAGGTTTTTTCATGTTTAAAACAGCAATTTTATCGTCATTTCTCATAAATCGCCGTTTCACACGAAAAAAACATGAAATTGTCAGTTTGAATAGTTAAAAACAGCGTTTTTCTATGTTTTTGCAAGTTTAAAACAGCAATTTTATCGTCATTTCTCATAAATCGCCGTTTCACACGAAAGAAACATGAATTTGTCAGTTTGAATAGTTCAAAACAGCGTTTTTCTATGTTTTTTCATGTTTAAAACAGCAATTTTATCGTCATTTCTCATAAATCGCCGTTTCACACGAAAAAAACATGAATTTGTCAGTTTGAATAGTTAAAAACAGCGTTTTTCTATGTTTTTTCATGTTTAAAACAGCAATTTTATCGTCATTTCTCATAAATCGCCGTTTCACACGAAAGAAACATAAATTTATCAGTTTGAATAGTTAAAAACAGCGTTTTTCTATGTTTTTGCAAGTTTAAAACAGCAATTTTATCGTCATTTCTCATAAATCGCCGTTTCACACGAAAGAAACATGAATTTGTCAGTTTGAATAGTTCAAAACAGCGTTTTTCTATGTTTTTGCAAGTTTAAAACAGCAATTTTATCGTCATTTCTCATAAATCGCCGTTTCACACGAAAGAAACATGAATTTGTCAGTTTGAATAGTTCAAAACAGCGTTTTTCTATGTTTTTGCAAGTTTAAAACAGCAATTTTATCGTCATTTCTCATAAATCGCCGTTTCACACGAAAGAAACATGAATTTGTCAGTTTGAATAGTTCAAAACAGCGTTTTTCTATGTTTTTGCAAGTTTAAAACAGCAATTTTATCGTCATTTCTCATAAATCGCCGTTTCACACGAAAGAAACATGAATTTGTCAGTTTGAATAGTTCAAAACAGCGTTTTTCTATGTTTTTTCATGTTTAAAACAGCAATTTTATCGTCATTTCTCATAAATCGCCGTTTCACACGAAAAAAACATGAATTTGTCAGTTTGAATAGTTAAAAACAGCGTTTTTCTATGTTTTTGCAAGTTTAAAACAGCAATTTTATCGTCATTTCTCATAAATCGCCGTTTCACACGAAAGAAACATGAATTTGTCAGTTTGAATAGTTCAAAAACAGCGTTTTTCTATGTTTTTTCATGTTTAAAACAGCAATTTTATCGTCATTTCTCATAAATCGCCCGTTTCACACGAAAAAAACATGAATTTGTCAGTTTGAATAGTTAAAAACAGCGTTTTTCTATGTTTTTTCATGTTTAAAACAGCAATTTTATCGTCATTTCTCATAAATCGCCGTTTCACACGAAAGAAACATGAATTTATCAGTTTTAATAGTTGAAAACAGCGTTTTTCTATGTTTTTGCAAGTTTAAAACAGCAATTTATCGTCATTTCTCATAAATCGCCGTTTCACACGAAAGAAACATGAATTTGTCAGTTTGAATAGTTCAAAACAGCGTTTTTCTATGTTTTTGCAAGTTTAGAACAGCAATTTTATCGTCATTTCTCATAAATCGCCGTTTCACACGAAAGAAACATGAATTTGTCAGTTTGAATAGATCAAAACAGCGTTTTTCTATGTTTTTGCAAGTTTAAAACAGCAATTTTATCGTCATTTCTCATAAATCGCCGTTTTACACGAAAGAAACATGAATTTGTCAGTTTGAATAGTTAAAAACAGCCTTTTTCTATGTTTTTGCAAGTTTAAAACAGCAATTTTATCGTCATTTCTCATAAATCGCCGTTTCACACGAAAGAAACATGAATTTGTCAGTTTGAATAGTTCAAAACAGCGTTTTTCTATGTTTTTGCAAGTTTAAAACAGCAATTTTATCGTCATTTCTCATAAATCGCCGTTTCACACGAAAGAAACATGAATTTGTCAGTTTGAATAGTTCAAAACAGCGTTTTTCTATGTTTTTGCAAGTTTAAAACAGCAATTTTATCGTCATTTCTCATAAATCGCCGTTTCACACGAAAGAAACATGAATTTGTCAGTTTGAATAGTTCAAAACAGCGTTTTTCTATGTTTTTGCAAGTTTAAAACAGCAATTTTATCGTTATTTCTCATAAATCGCCGTTTCACACGAAAGAAACATGAATTTGTCAGTTTGAATAGTTAAAAACTGCGTTTTTCTATGTTTTTGCAAGTTTAAAACAGCAATTTTATCGTCATTTCTCATAAATCGCCGTTTCACACGAAAGAAACATGAATTTATCAGTTTGAATAGTAAAAAACAGCGTTTTTCTATGTTTTTGCAAGTTTAAAACAGCAATTTTATCGTCATTTCTCATAAATCGCCGTTTCAACACGAAAGAAACATGAATTTGTCAGTTTGAATAGTTCAAAACAGCGTTTTTTCTATGTTTTTGCAAGTTTAAAACAGCAATTTTATCGTCATTCCTCATAAATCGCCGTTTCACACGAAAGAAACATGAATTTGTCAGTTTGAATAGTTCAAAACAGCGTTTTTCTATGTTTTTTCATGTTTAAAACAGCAATTTTATCGTCATTTCTCATAAATCGCCGTTTTACACGTAAAAAACATGAATTTGTCAGTTTGAATAGTTAAAAACAGCGTTTTTCTATGTTTTTGCAAGTTTAAAACAGCAATTTTATCGTCATTTCTCATAAATCGCCGTTTCACACGAAAGAAACATGAATTTGTCAGATTGAATAGTTCAAAACAGCGTTTTTCTATGTTTTTTCATGTTTAAAACAGCAATTTTATCGTCATTTCTCATAAATCGCCGTTTCACACGAAAAAAAACATGAATTTGTCAGTTTGAATAGTTAAAAACAGCGTTTTTCTATGTTTTTTCATGTTTAAAACAGCAATTTTATCGTCATTTCTCATAAATCGCCGTTTCACACGAAAGAAACATGAATTTATCAGTTTGAATAGTAAAAAACAGCGTTTTTCTATGTTTTTGCAAGTTTAAAACAGCAATTTTATCGTCATTTCTCATAAATCGCCGTTTCACACGAAAGAAACATGAATTTGTCAGTTTGAATAGTTCAAAACAGCGTTTTTCTATGTTTTTGCAAGTTTAAAACAGCAATTTTATCGTCATTTCTCATAAATCGCCGTTTCACACGAAAGAAACATGAATTTGTCAGTTTGAATAGTTAAAAACAGCGTTTTTCTATGTTTTTGCAAGTTTAAAACAGCAATTTTATCGTCATTTCTCATAAATCGCCGTTTCACACGAAAGAAACATGAATTTATCAGTTTGAATAGTTAAAAACAGCGTTTTTCTATGTTTTTGCAAGTTTAAAACAGCAATTTTATCGTCATTTCTCATAAATCGCCGTTTCACACGAAAGAAACATGAATTTGTCAGTTTGAATAGTTCAAAACAGCGTTTTTCTATGTTTTTGCAAGTT
>CAWWDY010000504.1:0-28878 GCA_963942605.1 Poecilus cupreus
ATGACGATAAAATTGCTGTTTTAAACATGAAAAAACATAGAAAAACGCTGTTTTGAACTATTCAAACTGACAAATTCATGTTTCTTTCGTGTGAAACGGCGATTTATGAGAAATGACGATAAAATTGCTGTTTTTAAACTTGCAAAAACATAGAAAACGCTGTTTTGAACTAATCAAACTGACAAATTCATGTTTCTTTCGTGTGAAACGGCGATTTATGAGAAATGACGATAAAATTGCTGTTTTAAACTTGCAAAAACATAGAAAAACGCTGTTTTGAACTATTCAAACTGATAAATTCATGTTTCTTTCGTGTGAAACGGCGATTTATGAGAAATGACGATAAAATTGCTGTTTTAAACTTGCAAAAACATAGAAAAACGCTGTTTTTAACTATTCAAACTGATAAATTCAGGTTTCTTTCGTGTGAAACGGCGATTTATGAGAAATGACGATAAAATTGCTGTTTTAAACATGAAAAAACATAGAAAAACGCTGTTTTGAACTATTCAAACTGACAAATTCATGTTTCTTTCGTGTGAAACGGCGATTTATGAGAAATGACGATAAAATTGCTGTTTTAAACTTGCAAAAACATAGAAAAACGCTGTTTTGAACTATTCAAACTGATAAATTCATGTTTCTTTCGTGTGAAACGGCGATTTATGAGAAATGACGATAAAATTGCTGTTTTAAACTTGCAAAAACATAGAAAAACGCTGTTTTTAAATATTCAAACTGATAAATTCAGGTTTCTTTCGTTCGAAACGGTGGATTTTTGTGAAATCACGATAAAACTGCTGTTTTAAACTTGCAAAAACATAGAAAAACGCTGTTTTGAACTATTCAAACTGATAAATTCATGTTTCTTTCGTGTGAAACGGCGATTTATGAGAAATGACGATAAAATTGCTGTTTTAAACTTGCAAAAACATAGAAAAACGCTGTTTTTAACTATTCAAACTGATAAATTTAGGTTTCTTTCGTTCGAAACGGTGGATTTTTGTGAAATCACGATAAAACTGCTGTTTTAAACTTGCAAAAACATAGAAAAACGCTGTTTTGAACTATTCAAACTGATAAATTCATGTTTCTTTCGTGTGAAACGGCGATTTATGAGAAATGACGATAAAATTGCTGTTTTAAACTTGCAAAAACATAGAAAAACGCTGTTTTTAATTATTCAAACTGATAAATTCAGGTTTCTTTCGTGTGAAACGGCGATTTATGAGAAATGACGATAAAATTGCTGTTTTAAACTTGCAAAAACATAGAAAAACGCTGTTTTTAACTATTCAAACTGACAAATTCATGTTTCTTTCGTGTGAAACGGCGATTTATGAGAAATGATGATAAAATTGCTGTTTTAAACTTGCAAAAACATAGAAAAACGCTGTTTTTAACTATTCAAACTGATAAATTCATGTTTCTTTCGTGTGAAACGGCGATTTATGAGAAATGACGATAAAATTGCTGTTTTAAACTTGCAAAAACATAGAAAAACGCTGTTTTTAACTATTCAAACTGATAAATTCAGGTTTCTTTCGTGTGAAACGGCGATTTATGAGAAATGACGATAAAATTGCTGTTTTGAACTTGCAAAAACATAGAAAAACGCTGTTTTTAACTATTCAAACTGACAAATTCATGTTTCTTTCGTGTGAAACGGCGTTTTATGAGAAATGACGATAAAATTGCTGTTTTAAACTTGCAAAAACATAGAAAAACGCTGTTTTGAACTATTCAAACTGACAAATTCATGTTTCTTTCGTGTGAAACGGCGATTTATGAGAAATGACGATAAAATTGCTGTTTTAAACTTGCAAAAACATAGAAAAACGCTGTTTTCAACTATTCAAACTGACAAATTCATGTTTCTTTCGTGTGAAACGGCGATTTATGAGAAATGACGATAAAATTGCTGTTTTAAACATGAAAAAACATAGAAAAACGCTGTTTTTAACTATTCAAACTGATTAATTCAGGTTTCTTTCGTTCGAAACGGTGGATTTTTGTGAAATCACGATAAAACTGCTGTTTTAAACTTGCAAAAACATAGAAAAACGCTGTTTTTAACTATTCAAACTGATAAGTTCAGGTTCTTTCGTTCGAAACGGTGGATTTTTGTGAAATCACGATAAAACTGCTGTTTTAAACTTGCAAAAACATAGAAAAACGCTGTTTTGAACTATTCAAACTGATAAATTCATGTTTCTTTCGTGTGAAACGGCGATTTATGAGAAATGACGATAAAATTGCTATTTTAAACTTGCAAAAACATAGAAAAACGCTGTTTTTAACTATTCTAACTGATAAATTCAGGTTTCTTTCGTGTGAAACGGCGATTTATGAGAAATGACGATAAAATTGCTGTTTTAAACTTGCAAAAACATAGAAAAACGCTGTTTTTAACTATTCAAACTGATAAATTCAGGTTTCTTTCGTGTGAAACGGCGATTTATGAGAAATGACGATAAAATTGCTGTTTTAAACTTACAAAAACATAGAAAAACGCTGTTTTTACTATTCAAACAGATAAATTCAGGTTTCTTTCGTTCGAAACGGTGGATTTTTGTGAAATCACGATAAAACTGCTGTTTTAAACTTGCAAAAACATAGAAAAACGCTGTTTTGAACTATTCAAACTGATAAATTCATGTTTCTTTCGTGTGAAACGGCGATTTATGAGAAATGACGATAAAATTGCTGTTTTAAACTTGCAAAAACATAGAAAAACGCTGTTTTTAACTATTCAAACTGATAAATTCAGGTTTCTTTCGTGTGAAATGGCGATTTATGAGAAATGACGATAAAACTGCTGTTTTAAACTTGCAAAAACATAGAAAAACGCTGTTTTTAACTATTCAAACTGACAAATTCATGTTTCTTTCGTGTAAAACGGCGATTTATGAGAAATGACGATAAAATTGCTGTTTTAAACTTGCAAAAACCTAGAAAAACGCTGTTTTCAACTATTCAAACTGACAAATTCATGTTTCTTTCGTGTGAAACGGCGATTTATGAGAAATGACGATAAAATTGCTGTTTTAAACATGAAAAAACATAGAAAAACGCTGTTTTTAACTATTCAAACTGATAAATTCATGTTTCTTTCGTGTGAAACGGCGATTTATGAGAAATGACGATAAAATTGCTGTTTTAAACTTGCAAAAACATAGAAAAACGCTGTTTTTAACTATTCAAACTGATAAATTCAGGTTTCTTTTGTTCGAAACGGTGGATTTTTGTGAAATCACGATAAAACTGCTGTTTTAAACTTGCAAAAACATAGAAAAACGCTGTTTTGAACTATTCAAACTGATAAATTCATGTTTCTTTCGTGTGAAACGGCGATTTATGAGAAATGACGATAAAATTGCTGTTTTAAACTTGCAAAAACATAGAAAAACGCTGTTTTTAACTATTCAAACTGACAAATTCATGTTTCTTTCGTGTGAAACGGCGTTTTATGAGAAATGACGATAAAATTGCTGTTTTAAACTTGCAAAAACATAGAAAAACGCTGTTTTGAACTATTCAAACTGATAAATTCATGTTTCTTTCGTGTGAAACGGCGATTTATGAGAAATGACGATAAAATTGCTGTTTTAAACTTGCAAAAACATAGAAAAACGCTGTTTTTAACTATTCAAACTGACAAATTCATGTTTCTTTCGTGTGAAACGGCGTTTTATGAGAAATGACGATAAAATTGCTGTTTTAAACTTGCAAAAACATAGAAAAACGCTGTTTTGAACTATTC
Source organism: Poecilus cupreus (assembly GCA_963942605.1). NCBI lineage: Eukaryota > Metazoa > Arthropoda > Insecta > Coleoptera > Carabidae > Poecilus > Poecilus cupreus. The sequence continues at coordinate 3,764 of CAWWDY010000504.1, forward strand.
AAACTGACAAATTCATGTTTCTTTCGTGTGAAACGGCGATTTATGAGAAATGACGATAAAATTGCTGTTTTTAACTTGCAAAAACATAGAAAAACGCTGTTTTCAACTATTCAAACTGACAAATTCATGTTTCTTTTGTGTGAAACGGCGATTTATGAGAAATGACGATAAAATTGCTGTTTTAAACATGAAAAAACATAGAAAAACGCTGTTTTGAACTATTCAAACTGACAAATTCATGTTTCTTTCGTGTGAAACGGCGATTTATGAGAAATGACGATAAAATTGCTGTTTTAAACTTGCAAAAACATAGAAAAACGCTGTTTTGAACTATTCAAACTGACAAATTCATGTTTCTTTCGTGTGAAACGGCGATTTATGAGAATTGACGATAAAATTGCTGTTTTAAACTTGCAAAAACATAGAAAAACGCTGTTTTGAACTATTCAAACTGACAAATTCATGTTTCTTTCGTGTGAAACGGCGTTTTATGAGAAATGACGATAAAATTGCTGTTTTAAACTTGCAAAAACATAGAAAAACGCTGTTTTGAACTATTCAAACTGACAAATTCATGTTTCTTTCGTGTGAAACGGCGATTTATGAGAAATGACGATAAAATTGCTGTTTTAAACTTGCAAAAACATAGAAAAACGCTGTTTTCAACTATTCAAACTGACAAATTCATGTTTCTTTCGTATGAAACGGCGATTTACGAGAAATGACGATAAAATTGCTGTTTTAAACATGAAAAAACATAGAAAAACGCTGTTTTGAACTATTCAAACTGACAAATTCATGTTTCTTTCGTGTGAAACGGCGATTTATGAGAAATGACGATAAAATTGCTGTTTTAAACTTGTAAAAACATAGAAAAACGCTGTTTTGAACTATTCAAACTGACAAATTCATGTTTCTTTCGTTTGAAATGGCGATTTATGAGAAATGACGATAAAATTGCTGTTTTAAACTTGCAAAAACATAGAAAAACGCTGTTTTTAACTATTCAAACTGACAAATTCATGTTTCTTTCGTGTGAAACGGCGATTTATGAGAAATGACGATAAAATTGCTGTTTTAAACTTGCAAAAACATAGGAAAACGTTGTTTTTAACTATTCAAACTGATAAATTCATGTTTCTTTCGTGTGAAACGGCGTTTTATGAGAAATGACGATAAAATTGCTGTTTTAAACTTGCAAAAACATAGAAAAACGCTGTTTTGAACTATTCAAACTGACAAATTCATGTTTCTTTCGTGTGAAACGGCGATTTATGAGAAATGACGATAAAATTGCTGTTTTAAACTTGCAAAAACATAGAAAAACGCTGTTTTGAACTATTCAAACTGACAAATTCATGTTTCTTTTGTGTGAAACGGCGTTTTATGAGAAATGATGATAAAATTGCTGTTTTAAACTTGCAAAAACATAGAAAAACGCTGTTTTGAACTATTCAAACTGACAAATTCATGTTTCTTTCGTGTGAAACGGCGATTTATGAGAAATGACGATAAAATTGCTGTTTTAAACTTGCAAAAACATAGAAAAACGCTGTTTTTAACTATTCAAACTGACAAATTCATGTTTCTTTTGTATGAAACGGCGATTTACGAGAAATGACGATAAAATTGCTGTTTTAAACATGAAAAAACATAGAAAAACGCTGTTTTGAACTATTCAAACTGACAAATTCATGTTTCTTTCGTGTGAAACGGCGATTTATGAGAAATGACGATAAAATTGCTGTTTTAAACTTGCAAAAACATAGAAAAACGCTGTTTTGAACTATTCAAACTGACAAATTCATGTTTCTTTCGTTTGAAATGGCGATTTATGAGAAATGACGATAAAATTGCTGTTTTAAACTTGCAAAAACATAGAAAAACGCTGTTTTCAACTATTCAAACTAACAAATTCATGTTTCTTTCGTGTGAAACGGCGATTTATGAGAAATGACGATAAAATTGCTGTTTTAAACATGAAAAAACATAGAAAAACGCTGTTTTTAACTATTCAAACTGACAAATTCATGTTTCTTTCGTGTGAAACGGCGATTTATGAGAAATGACGATAAAATTGCTGTTTTAAACTTGTAAAAACATAGAAAAACGCTGTTTTTAACTATTCAAACTGATAAATTCAGGATTCTTTCGTTCGAAACGGTGGATTTTTGTGAAATCACGATAAAACTGCTGTTTTAAACTTGCAAAAACATAGAAAAACGCTGTTTTGAACTATTCAAACTGATAAATTCATGTTTCTTTCATGTGAAACGGCGATTTATGAGAAATGACGATAAAATTGCTGTTTTAAACTTGCAAAAACATAGAAAAACGCTGTTTTTAACTATTCAAACTGACAAATTCATGTTTCTTTCGTGTGAAACGGCGTTTTATGAGAAATGACGATAAAATTGCTGTTTTAAACTTGCAAAAACATAGAAAAACGCTGTTTTGAACTATTCAAACTGACAAATTCATGTTTCTTTCGTGTGAAACGGCGATTTATGAGAAATGACGATAAAATTGCTGTTTTAAACTTGTAAAAACATAGAAAAACGCTGTTTTCAACTATTCAAACTGACAAATTCATGTTTCTTTCGTGTGAAACGGCGATTTATGAGAAATGACGATAAAATTGCTGTTTTAAACATGAAAAAACATAGAAAAACGCTGTTTTGAACTATTCAAACTGACAAATTCATGTTTCTTTCGTGTGAAACGGCGATTTATGAGAAATGACGATAAAATTGCTGTTTTAAACTTGCAAAAACATAGAAAAACGCTGTTTTGAACTATTCAAACTGACAAATTCATGTTTCTTTCGTGTGAAACGGCGATTTATGAGAAATGACGATAAAATTGCTGTTTTAAACTTGCAAAAACATAGAAAAACGCTGTTTTGAACTATTCAAACTGACAAATTCATGTTTCTTTCGTGTGAAACGGCGTTTTATGAGAAATGACGATAAAATTGCTGTTTTAAACTTGCAAAAACATAGAAAAACGCTGTTTTGAACTATTCAAACTGACAAATTCATGTTTCTTTCGTGTGAAACGGCGATTTATGAGAAATGACGATAAAATTGCTGTTTTAAACTTGCAAAAACATAGAAAAACGCTGTTTTCAACTATTCAAACTGACAAATTCATGTTTCTTTCGTATGAAACGGCGATTTATGAGAAATGACGATAAAATTGCTGTTTTAAACTTGCAAAAACATAGAAAAACGCTGTTTTGAACTATTCAAACTGACAAATTCATGTTTCTTTCGTGTGAAACGGCGATTTATGAGAAATGACGATAAAATTGCTGTTTTAAACTTGCAAAAACATAGAAAAACGCTGTTTTCAACTATTCAAACTGACAAATTCATGTTTCTTTCGTATGAAACGGCGATTTATGAGAAATGACGATAAAATTGCTGTTTTAAACATGAAAAAACATAGAAAAACGCTGTTTTTAACTATTCAAACTGACAAATTCATGTTTCTTTCGTGTGAAACGGCGTTTTATGAGAAATGACGATAAAATTGCTGTTTTAAACTTGCAAAAACATAGAAAAACGCTGTTTTGAACTATTCAAACTGACAAATTCATGTTTCTTTCGTGTGAAACGGCGATTTATGAGAAATGACGATAAAATTGCTGTTTTAAACTTGTAAAAACATAGAAAAACGCTGTTTTCAACTATTCAAACTGACAAATTCATGTTTCTTTCGTGTGAAACGGCGATTTATGAGAAATGACGATAAAATTGCTGTTTTAAACATGAAAAAACATAGAAAAACGCTGTTTTGAACTATTCAAACTGACAAATTCATGTTTCTTTCGTGTGAAACGGCGATTTATGAGAAATGACGATAAAATTGCTGTTTTAAACTTGCAAAAACATAGAAAAACGCTGTTTTGAACTATTCAAACTGACAAATTCATGTTTCTTTCGTGTGAAACGGCGATTTATGAGAAATGACGATAAAATTGCTGTTTTAAACTTGCAAAAACATAGAAAAACGCTGTTTTGAACTATTCAAACTGACAAATTCAGGTTTCTTTCGTATGAAACGGCGATTTATGAGAAATGACGATAAAATTGCTGTTTTAAACTTGCAAAAACATAGAAAAACGCTGTTTTTAACTATTCAAACTGACAAATTCATATTTCTTTCGTGTGAAACGGCGTTTTATGAGAAATGACGATAAAATTGCTGTTTTAAACTTGCAAAAACATAGAAAAACGCTGTTTTGAACTATTCAAACTGACAAATTCATGTTTCTTTCGTGTGAAACGGCGATTTATGAGAAATGACGATAAAATTGATGTTTTAAACTTGCAAAAACATAGAAAAACGCTGTTTTCAACTATTCAAACTGACAAATTCATGTTTCTTTCGTGTGAAACGGCGATTTATGAGAAATGACGATAAAATTGCTGTTTTAAACATGAAAAAACATAGAAAAACGCTGTTTTGAACTATTCAAACTGACAAATTCATGTTTCTTTCGTGTGAAACGGCGATTTATGAGAAATGACGATAAAATTGCTGTTTTAAACTTGCAAAATCATAGAAAAACGCTGTTTTGAACTATTCAAACTGACAAATTCATGTTTCTTTCGTGTGAAACGGCGATTTATGAGAAATGACGATAACATTGCTGTTTTAAACTTGCAAAAACATAGAAAAACGCTGTTTTGAACTATTCAAACTGATAAATTCAGGTTTCTTTCGTTCGAAACGGTGGAATTTTGTGAAATCACGATAAAACTGCTGTTTTAAACTTGCAAAAACATAGAAAAACGCTGTTTTGAACTATTCAAACTGATAAATTCATGTTTCTTTCGTGTAAAACGGCGATTTATGAGAAATGACGATAAAATTGCTGTTTTAAACTTGCAAAAACATAGAAAAACGCTGTTTTGAACTATTCAAACTGATAAATTCAGGTTTCTTTCGTGTGAAACGGCGATTTATGAGAAATGACGATAAAATTGCTGTTTTAAACATGCAAAAACATAGAAAAACGCTGTTTTTATTCAAACTGATAAATTCATGTTTCTTTCGTGTGAAACGGCGTTTTATGAGAAATGACGATAAAATTGCTGTTTTAAACTTGCAAAAACATAGAAAAACGCTGTTTTGAACTATTCAAACTGACAAATTCATGTTTCTTTCGTGTGAAACGGCGATTTATGAGAAATGACGATAAAATTGCTGTTTTAAACTTGCAAAAACATAGAAAAACGCTGTTTTTAACTATTCAAACTGACAAATTCATGTTTCTTTCGTGTGAAACGGCGTTTTATGAGAAATGACGATAAAATTGCTGTTTTAAACTTGCAAAAACATAGAAAAACGCTGTTTTGAACTATTCAAACTGACAAATTCATGTTTCTTTCGTGTGAAACGGCGATTTATGAGAAATGACGATAAAATTGCTGTTTTAAACTTGCAAAAACATAGAAAAACGCTGTTTTCAACTATTCAAACTGACAAATTCATGTTTCTTTCGTGTGAAACGGCGATTTATGAGAAATGACGATAAAATTGCTGTTTTAAACATGAAAAAACATAGAAAAACGCTGTTTTTAACTATTCAAACTGATAAATTCATGTTTCTTTCGTGTAAAACGGCGATTTATGAGAAATGACGATAAAATTGCTGTTTTAAACTTGCAAAAACATAGAAAAACGCTGTTTTTAACTATTCAAACTGATAAATTCAGGTTTCTTTCGTTCGAAACGGTGGATTTTTGTGGAATCACGATAAAACTGCTGTTTTAAACTTGCAAAAACATAGAAAAACGCTGTTTTGAACTAGTCAAACTGATAAATTCATGTTTCTTTCGTGTGAAACGGCGATTTATGAGAAATCACGATAAAACTGTTGTTTTAAACTTGCAAAAACATAAAAAAACGCTGTTTTGAACTATTCAAACTGATAAATTCATGTTTCTTTCGTGTGAAACGGCGATTTATGAGAAATGACGATGAAATTGCTGTTTTAAACTTGCAAAAACATAGAAAAACGCTGTTTTTAACTATTCAAACTGATAAATTCATGTTTCTTTCGTGTGAAACGGCGATTTATGAGAAATGACGATAAAATTGCTGTTTTAAACTTGCAAAAACATAGAAAAACGCTGTTTTTAACTATTCAAACTGATAAATTCAGGTTTCTTTCGTGTGAAACGGCGATTTATGAGAAATGACGATAAAATTGCTGTTTTAAACTTGCAAAAACATAGAAAAACGCTGTTTTTAACTATTCAAACTGACAAATTCATGTTTCTTTCGTGTGAAACGAGCGTTTTATGAGAAATGACGATAAAATTGCTGTTTTAAACTTGCAAAAACATAGAAAAACGCTGTTTTGAACTATTCAAACTGACAAATTCATGTTTCTTTCGTGTGAAACGGCGATTTATGATAAATGACGATAAAATTGCTGTTTTAAACTTGCAAAAACATAGAAAAACGCTGTTTTCAATTATTCAAACTGACAAATTCATGTTTCTTTCGTGTGAAACGGCGATTTATGAGAAATGACGATAAAATTGCTGTTTTAAACATGAAAAAACATAGAAAAACGCTGTTTTGAACTATTCAAACTGATAAATTCATGTTTCTTTCGTGTGAAACGGCGATTTATGAGAAATGACGATAAAATTGCTGTTTTAAACTTGCAAAAACATAGAAAAACGCTGTTTTTAACTATTCAAACTGATAAATTCAGGTTTCTTTCGTGTGAAACAGCGATTTATGAGAAATGACGATAAAATTGCTGTTTTAAACATGAAAAAACATAGAAAAACGCTGTTTTTAACGATTCAAATTGACAAATTCTTGTTTCTTTCGTGTGAAACGGCGATTTATGAGAAATGACGATAAAATTGCTGTTTTAAACTTGCAAAAACATAGAAAAACGCTGTTTTGAACTATTCAAACTGATAAATTCAGGTTTCTTTCGTTCGAAACGGTGGATTTTTGTGAAATCACGATAAAACTGCTGTTTTAAACTTGCAAAAACATAGAAAAACGCTGTTTTGAACTATTCAACTTGATAAATTCATGTTTCTTTCGTGTGAAACGGCGATTTATGAGAAATCACGATAAAACTGCTGTTTTAAACTTGCAAAAACATAGAAAAACGCTGTTTTGAACTATTCAAACTGATAAATTCATGTTTCTTTCGTGTGAAACGGCGATTTATGAGAAATGACGATAAAATTGCTGTTTTAAACTTGCAAAAACATAGAAAAACGCTGTTTTTAACAATTCAAACTGATAAATTCATGTTTCTTTCGTGTGAAACGGCGATTTATGAGAAATGACGATAAAATTGCTGTTTTAAACTTGCAAAAACATAGAAAAACGCTGTTTTTAACTATTCAAACTGATAAATTCAGGTTTCTTTCGTTCGAAACGGTGGATTTTTGTGAAATCACGATAAAACTGCTGTTTTAAACTTGCAAAAACATAGAAAAACGCTGTTTTGAACTATTCAAACTGACAAATTCATGTTTCTTTCGTGTGAAACGGCGATTTATGAGAAATGACGATAAAATTGCTGTTTTAAACATGAAAAAATATAGAAAAACGCTGTTTTTAACTATTCAAACTGATAAATTCATGTTTCTTTCGTGTAAAACGGCGATTTATGAGAAATGACGATAAAATTGCTGTTTTAAACTTGCAAAAACATAGAAAAACGCTGTTTTGAACTATTCAAACTGATAAATTCAGGTTTCTTTCGTTCGAAACGGTGGAATTTTGTGAAATCACGATAAAACTGCTGTTTTAAACTTGCAAAAACATAGAAAAACGCTGTTTTGAACTATTCAAACTGATATATTCATGTTTCTTTCGTGTAAAACGGCGATTTATGAGAAATGACGATAAAATTGCTGTTTTAAACTTGCAAAAACATAGAAAAACGCTGTTTTGAACTATTCAAACTGATAAATTCAGGTTTCTTTCGTGTGAAACGGCGATTTATGAGAAATGACGATAAAATTGCTGTTTTAAACATGCAAAAACATAGAAAAACGCTGTTTTTATTCAAACTGATAAATTCATGTTTCTTTCGTGTGAAACGGCGTTTTATGAGAAATGACGATAAAATTGCTGTTTTAAACTTGCAAAAACATAGAAAAACGCTGTTTTGAACTATTCAAACTGACAAATTCATGTTTCTTTCGTGTGAAACGGCGATTTATGAGAAATGACGATAAAATTGCTGTTTTAAACTTGCAAAAACATAGAAAAACGCTGTTTTTAACTATTCAAACTGACAAATTCATGTTTCTTTCGCGTGAAACGGCGTTTTATGAGAAATGACGATAAAATTGCTGTTTTAAACTTGCAAAAACATAGAAAAACGCTGTTTTGAACTATTCAAACTGACAAATTCATGTTTCTTTCGTGTGAAACGGCGATTTATGAGAAATGACGATAAAATTGCTGTTTTAAACTTGCAAAAACATAGAAAAACGCTGTTTTCAACTATTCAAACTGACAAATTCATGTTTCTTTCGTGTGAAACGGCGATTTATGAGAAATGACGATAAAATTGCTGTTTTAAACATGAAAAAACATAGAAAAACGCTGTTTTTAACTATTCAAACTGATAAATTCATGTTTCTTTCGTGTAAAACGGCGATTTATGAGAAATGACGATAAAATTGCTGTTTTAAACTTGCAAAAACATAGAAAAACGCTGTTTTTAACTATTCAAACTGATAAATTCAGGTTTCTTTCGTTCGAAACGGTGGATTTTTGTGGAATCACGATAAAACTGCTGTTTTAAACTTGCAAAAACATAGAAAAACGCTGTTTTGAACTAGTCAAACTGATAAATTCATGTTTCTTTCGTGTGAAACGGCGATTTATGAGAAATCACGATAAAACTGTTGTTTTAAACTTGCAAAAACATAAAAAAACGCTGTTTTGAACTATTCAAACTGATAAATTCATGTTTCTTTCGTGTGAAACGGCGATTTATGAGAAATGACGATGAAATTGCTGTTTTAAACTTGCAAAAACATAGAAAAACGCTGTTTTTAACTATTCAAACTGATAAATTCATGTTTCTTTCGTGTGAAACGGCGATTTATGAGAAATGACGATAAAATTGCTGTTTTAAACTTGCAAAAACATAGAAAAACGCTGTTTTTAACTATTCAAACTGATAAATTCAGGTTTCTTTCGTGTGAAACGGCGATTTATGAGAAATGACGATAAAATTGCTGTTTTAAACTTGCAAAAACATAGAAAAACGCTGTTTTTAACTATTCAAACTGACAAATTCATGTTTCTTTCGTGTGAAACGAGCGTTTTATGAGAAATGACGATAAAATTGCTGTTTTAAACTTGCAAAAACATAGAAAAACGCTGTTTTGAACTATTCAAACTGACAAATTCATGTTTCTTTCGTGTGAAACGGCGATTTATGATAAATGACGATAAAATTGCTGTTTTAAACTTGCAAAAACATAGAAAAACGCTGTTTTCAATTATTCAAACTGACAAATTCATGTTTCTTTCGTGTGAAACGGCGATTTATGAGAAATGACGATAAAATTGCTGTTTTAAACATGAAAAAACATAGAAAAACGCTGTTTTGAACTATTCAAACTGATAAATTCATGTTTCTTTCGTGTGAAACGGCGATTTATGAGAAATGACGATAAAATTGCTGTTTTAAACTTGCAAAAACATAGAAAAACGCTGTTTTTAACTATTCAAACTGATAAATTCAGGTTTCTTTCGTGTGAAACAGCGATTTATGAGAAATGACGATAAAATTGCTGTTTTAAACATGAAAAAACATAGAAAAACGCTGTTTTTAACGATTCAAATTGACAAATTCTTGTTTCTTTCGTGTGAAACGGCGATTTATGAGAAATGACGATAAAATTGCTGTTTTAAACTTGCAAAAACATAGAAAAACGCTGTTTTGAACTATTCAAACTGATAAATTCAGGTTTCTTTCGTTCGAAACGGTGGATTTTTGTGAAATCACGATAAAACTGCTGTTTTAAACTTGCAAAAACATAGAAAAACGCTGTTTTGAACTATTCAACTTGATAAATTCATGTTTCTTTCGTGTGAAACGGCGATTTATGAGAAATCACGATAAAACTGCTGTTTTAAACTTGCAAAAACATAGAAAAACGCTGTTTTGAACTATTCAAACTGATAAATTCATGTTTCTTTCGTGTGAAACGGCGATTTATGAGAAATGACGATAAAATTGCTGTTTTAAACTTGCAAAAACATAGAAAAACGCTGTTTTTAACAATTCAAACTGATAAATTCATGTTTCTTTCGTGTGAAACGGCGATTTATGAGAAATGACGATAAAATTGCTGTTTTAAACTTGCAAAAACATAGAAAAACGCTGTTTTTAACTATTCAAACTGATAAATTCAGGTTTCTTTCGTTCGAAACGGTGGATTTTTGTGAAATCACGATAAAACTGCTGTTTTAAACTTGCAAAAACATAGAAAAACGCTGTTTTGAACTATTCAAACTGATAAATTCATGTTTCTTTCGTGTGAAACGGCGATTTATGAGAAATGACGATAAAATTGCTGTTTTAAACTTGCAAAAACATAGAAAAACGCTGTTTTTAACTATTCAAACTGATAAATTCAGGTTTCTTTCGTGTGAAACGGCGATTTATGAGAAATGACGATAAAATTGCTGTTTTAAACTTGCAAAAACATAGAAAAAAGCTGTTTTTAACTATTCAAACTGATAAATTCAGGTTTCTTTCGTTCGAAACAGTGGATTTTTGTGAAATCACGATAAAACTGCTGTTTTAAACTTGCAAAAACATAGAAAAACGCTGTTTTGAACTATTCAAACTGATAAATTCATGTTTCTTTCGTGTGAAACGGCGTTTTATGAGAAATGACGATAAAATTGCTGTTTTAAACTTGCAAAAACATAGAAAAACGCTGTTTTGAACTATTCAAACTGACAAATTCATGTTTCTTTCGTGTGAAACGGCGATTTATGAGAAATGACGATAAAATTGCTGTTTTAAACATGAAAAAACATAGAAAAACGCTGTTTTTAACTATTCAAACTGATACATTCATGTTTCTTTCGTGTGAAACGGCGATTTATGAGAAATGACGATAAAATTGCTGTTTTAAACTTGCAAAAACATAGAAAAACGCTGTTTTTAACTATTCAAACTGACAAATTCATGTTTCTTTCGTGTGAAACGGCGTTTTATGAGAAATGACGATGAAATTGCTGTTTTAAACTTGCAAAAACATAGAAAAATGCTGTTTTGAACTATTCAAACTGACAAATTCATGTTTCTTTCGTGTGAAACGGCGATTTATGAGAAATGACGATAAAATTGCTGTTTTAAACTTGCAAAAACATAGAAAAACGCTGTTTTCAACTATTCAAACTGACAAATTCATGTTTCTTTCGTGTGAAACGGCGATTTATGAGAAATGACGATAAAATTGCTGTTTTAAACATGAAAAAACATAGAAAAACGCTGTTTTGAACTATTCAAACTGACAAATTCATGTTTCTTTCGTGTGAAACGGCGATTTATGAGAAATGACGATAAAATTGCTGTTTTAAACTTGCAAAAACATAGAAAAACGCTGTTTTTAACTATTCAAACTGATAAATTCATGTTTCTTTCGTGTGATACGGCGATTTATGAGAAATGACGATAAAATTGCTGTTTTAAACTTGCAAAAACATAGAAAAACGCTGTTTTGAACTATTCAAACTGACAAATTCATGTTTCTTTCGTGTGAAACGGCGTTTTATGAGAAATGACGATAAAATTGCTGTTTTAAACTTGCAAAAACATAGAAAAACGCTGTTTTGAACTATTCAAACTGACAAATTCATGTTTCTTTCGTGTGAAACGGCGATTTATGAGAAATGACGATAAAATTGCTGTTTTAAACTTGCAAAAACATAGAAAAACGCTGTTTTTAACTATTCAAACTGATAAATTCATGTTTCTTTCGTGTGAAACGGCGATTTATGAGAAATGACGATAAAATTGCTGTTTTAAACTTGCAAAAACATAGAAAAACGCTGTTTTTTACTATTCAAACTGATAAATTCAGGTTTCTTTCGTTCGAAACGGTGGATTTTTGTGAAATCACGATAAAACTGCTGTTTTAAACTTGCAAAAACATAGAAAAACGCAGTTTTGAACTATTCAAACTGATAAATTCATGTTTCTTTCGTGTGAAACGGCGATTTATGAGAAATCACGATAAAACTGTTGTTTTAAACTTGCAAAAACATAAAAAAACGCTGTTTTGAACTATTCAAACTGATAAATTCATGTTTCTTTCGTGTGAAACGGCGATTTATGAGAAATGACGATAAAATTGCTGTTTTAAACTTGCAAAAACATAGAAAAACGCTGTTTTTAACTATTCAAACTGATAAATTCATGTTTCTTTCGTGTGAAACGGCGATTTATGAGAAATGACGATAAAATTGCTGTTTTAAACTTGCAAAAACATAGAAAAACGCTGTTTTTAACTATTCAAACTGATAAATTTAGGTTTCTTTCGTGTGAAACGGCGATTTATGAGAAATGACGATAAAATTGCGGTTTTAAACTTGCAAAAACATAGAAAAACGCTGTTTTTAACTATTCAAACTGACAAATTCATGTTTCTTTCGTGTGAAACGAGCGTTTTATGAGAAATGACGATAAAATTGCTGTTTTAAACTTGCAAAAACATAGAAAAACGCTGTTTTGAACTATTCAAACTGACAAATTCATGTTTCTTTAGTGTGAAACGGCGATTTATGAGAAATGACGATAAAATTGCTGTTTTAAACTTGCAAAAACATAGAAAAACGCTGTTTTCAATTATTCAAACTGACAAATTCATGTTTCTTTCGTGTGAAACGGCGATTTATGAGAAATGACGATAAAATTGCTGTTTTAAACATGAAAAAACATAGAAAAACGCTGTTTTGAACTATTCAAACTGATAAATTCATGTTTCTTTCGTGTGAAACGGCGATTTATGAGAAATGACGATCAAATTGCTGTTTTAAACTTGCAAAAACATAGAAAAACGCTGTTTTTAACTATTCAAACTGATAAATTCAGGTTTCTTTCGTGTGAAACGGCGATTTATGAGAAATGACGATAAAATTGTTGTTTTAAACATGAAAAAACATAGAAAAACGCTGTTTTTAACGATTCAAACTGACAAATTCTTGTTTCTTTCGTGTGAAACGGCGATTTATGAGAAATGACGATAAAATTGCTGTTTTAAACTTGCAAAAACATAGAAAAACGCTGTTTTGAACTATTCAAACTGATAAATTCAGGTTTCTTTCGTTCGAAACGGTGGATTTTTGTGAAATCACGATAAAACTGCTGTTTTAAACTTGCAAAAACATAGAAAAACGCTGTTTTGAACTATTCAACTTGATAAATTCATGTTTCTTTCGTGTGAAACGGCGATTTATGAGAAATCACGATAAAACTGCTGTTTTAAACTTGCAAAAACATAGAAAAACGCTGTTTTGAACTATTCAAACTGATAAATTCATGTTTCTTTCGTGTGAAACGGCGATTTATGAGAAATGACGATAAAATTGCTGTTTTAAACTTGCAAAAACATAGAAAAACGCTGTTTTTAACAATTCAAACTGATAAATTCATGTTTCTTTCGTGTGAAACGGCGATTTATGAGAAATGACGATAAAATTGCTGTTTTAAACTTGCAAAAACATAGAAAAACGCTGTTTTTAACTATTCAAACTGATAAATTCAGGTTTCTTTCGTTCGAAACGGTGGATTTTTGTGAAATCACGATAAAACTGCTGTTTTAAACTTGCAAAAACATAGAAAAACGCTGTTTTGAACTATTCAAACTGATAAATTCATGTTTCTTTCGTGTGAAACGGCGATTTATGAGAAATGACGATAAAATTGCTGTTTTAAACTTGCAAAAACATAGAAAAACGCTGTTTTTAACTATTCAAACTGATAAATTCAGGTTTCTTTCGTGTGAAACGGCGATTTATGAGAAATGACGATAAAATTGCTGTTTTAAACTTGCAAAAACATAGAAAAAAGCTGTTTTTAACTATTCAAACTGATAAATTCAGGTTTCTTTCGTTCGAAACAGTGGATTTTTGTGAAATCACGATAAAACTGCTGTTTTAAACTTGCAAAAACATAGAAAAACGCTGTTTTGAACTATTCAAACTGATAAATTCATGTTTCTTTCGTGTGAAACGGCGTTTTATGAGAAATGACGATAAAATTGCTGTTTTAAACTTGCAAAAACATAGAAAAACGCTGTTTTGAACTATTCAAACTGACAAATTCATGTTTCTTTCGTGTGAAACGGCGATTTATGAGAAATGACGATAAAATTGCTGTTTTAAACATGAAAAAACATAGAAAAACGCTGTTTTTAACTATTCAAACTGATACATTCATGTTTCTTTCGTGTGAAACGGCGATTTATGAGAAATGACGATAAAATTGCTGTTTTAAACTTGCAAAAACATAGAAAAACGCTGTTTTTAACTATTCAAACTGACAAATTCATGTTTCTTTCGTGTGAAACGGCGTTTTATGAGAAATGACGATGAAATTGCTGTTTTAAACTTGCAAAAACATAGAAAAATGCTGTTTTGAACTATTCAAACTGACAAATTCATGTTTCTTTCGTGTGAAACGGCGATTTATGAGAAATGACGATAAAATTGCTGTTTTAAACTTGCAAAAACATAGAAAAACGCTGTTTTCAACTATTCAAACTGACAAATTCATGTTTCTTTCGTGTGAAACGGCGATTTATGAGAAATGACGATAAAATTGCTGTTTTAAACATGAAAAAACATAGAAAAACGCTGTTTTGAACTATTCAAACTGACAAATTCATGTTTCTTTCGTGTGAAACGGCGATTTATGAGAAATGACGATAAAATTGCTGTTTTAAACTTGCAAAAACATAGAAAAACGCTGTTTTTAACTATTCAAACTGATAAATTCATGTTTCTTTCGTGTGATACGGCGATTTATGAGAAATGACGATAAAATTGCTGTTTTAAACTTGCAAAAACATAGAAAAACGCTGTTTTGAACTATTCAAACTGACAAATTCATGTTTCTTTCGTGTGAAACGGCGTTTTATGAGAAATGACGATAAAATTGCTGTTTTAAACTTGCAAAAACATAGAAAAACGCTGTTTTGAACTATTCAAACTGACAAATTCATGTTTCTTTCGTGTGAAACGGCGATTTATGAGAAATGACGATAAAATTGCTGTTTTAAACTTGCAAAAACATAGAAAAACGCTGTTTTTAACTATTCAAACTGATAAATTCATGTTTCTTTCGTGTGAAACGGCGATTTATGAGAAATGACGATAAAATTGCTGTTTTAAACTTGCAAAAACATAGAAAAACGCTGTTTTTTACTATTCAAACTGATAAATTCAGGTTTCTTTCGTTCGAAACGGTGGATTTTTGTGAAATCACGATAAAACTGCTGTTTTAAACTTGCAAAAACATAGAAAAACGCAGTTTTGAACTATTCAAACTGATAAATTCATGTTTCTTTCGTGTGAAACGGCGATTTATGAGAAATCACGATAAAACTGTTGTTTTAAACTTGCAAAAACATAAAAAAACGCTGTTTTGAACTATTCAAACTGATAAATTCATGTTTCTTTCGTGTGAAACGGCGATTTATGAGAAATGACGATAAAATTGCTGTTTTAAACTTGCAAAAACATAGAAAAACGCTGTTTTTAACTATTCAAACTGATAAATTCATGTTTCTTTCGTGTGAAACGGCGATTTATGAGAAATGACGATAAAATTGCTGTTTTAAACTTGCAAAAACATAGAAAAACGCTGTTTTTAACTATTCAAACTGATAAATTTAGGTTTCTTTCGTGTGAAACGGCGATTTATGAGAAATGACGATAAAATTGCGGTTTTAAACTTGCAAAAACATAGAAAAACGCTGTTTTTAACTATTCAAACTGACAAATTCATGTTTCTTTCGTGTGAAACGAGCGTTTTATGAGAAATGACGATAAAATTGCTGTTTTAAACTTGCAAAAACATAGAAAAACGCTGTTTTGAACTATTCAAACTGACAAATTCATGTTTCTTTAGTGTGAAACGGCGATTTATGAGAAATGACGATAAAATTGCTGTTTTAAACTTGCAAAAACATAGAAAAACGCTGTTTTCAATTATTCAAACTGACAAATTCATGTTTCTTTCGTGTGAAACGGCGATTTATGAGAAATGACGATAAAATTGCTGTTTTAAACATGAAAAAACATAGAAAAACGCTGTTTTGAACTATTCAAACTGATAAATTCATGTTTCTTTCGTGTGAAACGGCGATTTATGAGAAATGACGATCAAATTGCTGTTTTAAACTTGCAAAAACATAGAAAAACGCTGTTTTTAACTATTCAAACTGATAAATTCAGGTTTCTTTCGTGTGAAACGGCGATTTATGAGAAATGACGATAAAATTGTTGTTTTAAACATGAAAAAACATAGAAAAACGCTGTTTTTAACGATTCAAACTGACAAATTCTTGTTTCTTTCGTGTGAAACGGCGATTTATGAGAAATGACGATAAAATTGCTGTTTTAAACTTGCAAAAACATAGAAAAACGCTGTTTTGAACTATTCAAACTGATAAATTCAGGTTTCTTTCGTTCGAAACGGTGGATTTTTGTGAAATCACGATAAAACTGCTGTTTTAAACTTGCAAAAACATAGAAAAACGCTGTTTTGAACTATTCAACTTGATAAATTCATGTTTCTTTCGTGTGAAACGGCGATTTATGAGAAATCACGATAAAACTGCTGTTTTAAACTTGCAAAAACATAGAAAAACGCTGTTTTGAACTATTCAAACTGATAAATTCATGTTTCTTTCGTGTGAAACGGCGATTTATGAGAAATGACGATAAAATTGCTGTTTTAAACTTGCAAAAACATAGAAAAACGCTGTTTTTAACAATTCAAACTGATAAATTCATGTTTCTTTCGTGTGAAACGGCGATTTATGAGAAATGACGATAAAATTGCTGTTTTAAACTTGCAAAAACATAGAAAAACGCTGTTTTTAACTATTCAAACTGATAAATTCAGGTTTCTTTCGTTCGAAACGGTGGATTTTTGTGAAATCACGATAAAACTGCTGTTTTAAACTTGCAAAAACATAGAAAAACGCTGTTTTGAACTATTCAAACTGATAAATTCATGTTTCTTTCGTGTGAAACGGCGATTTATGAGAAATGACGATAAAATTGCTGTTTTAAACTTGCAAAAACATAGAAAAACGCTGTTTTTAACTATTCAAACTGATAAATTCAGGTTTCTTTCGTGTGAAACGGCGATTTATGAGAAATGACGATAAAATTGCTGTTTTAAACTTGCAAAAACATAGAAAAACGCTGTTTTTAACTATTCAAACTGATAAATTCAGGTTTCTTTCGTTCGAAACAGTGGATTTTTGTGAAATCACGATAAAACTGCTGTTTTAAACTTGCAAAAACATAGAAAAACGCTGTTTTGAACTATTCAAACTGATAAATTCATGTTTCTTTCGTGTGAAACGGCGTTTTATGAGAAATGACGATAAAATTGCTGTTTTAAACTTGCAAAAACATAGAAAAACGCTGTTTTGAACTATTCAAACTGACAAATTCATGTTTCTTTCGTGTGAAACGGCGATTTATGAGAAATGACGATAAAATTGCTGTTTTAAACATGAAAAAACATAGAAAAACGCTGTTTTTAACTATTCAAACTGATACATTCATGTTTCTTTCGTGTGAAACGGCGATTTATGAGAAATGACGATAAAATTGCTGTTTTAAACTTGCAAAAACATAGAAAAACGCTGTTTTTAACTATTCAAACTGACAAATTCATGTTTCTTTCGTGTGAAACGGCGTTTTATGAGAAATGACGATGAAATTGCTGTTTTAAACTTGCAAAAACATAGAAAAATGCTGTTTTGAACTATTCAAACTGACAAATTCATGTTTCTTTCGTGTGAAACGGCGATTTATGAGAAATGACGATAAAATTGCTGTTTTAAACTTGCAAAAACATAGAAAAACGCTGTTTTTAACTATTCAAACTGATAAATTCAGGTTTCTTTCGTTCGAAACGGTGGATTTTTGTGAAATCACGATAAAACTGCTGTTTTAAACTTGCAAAAACATAGAAAAACGCTGTTTTGAACTATTCAAACTGATAAATTCATGTTTCTTTCGTGTGAAACGGCGATTTATGAGAAATGACGATAAAATTGCTGTTTTAAACTTGCAAAAACATAGAAAACGCTGTTTTTAACTATTCAAACTGATAAATTCAGGTTTCTTTCGTGTGAAACGGCGATTTATGAGAAATGACGATAAAATTGCTGTTTTAAACTTGCAAAAACATAGAAAAACGCTGTTTTTAACTATTCAAACTGATAAATTCAGGTTTCTTTCGTTCGAAACAGTGGATTTTTGTGAAATCACGATAAAACTGCTGTTTTAAACTTGCAAAAACATAGAAAAACGCTGTTTTGAACTATTCAAACTGATAAATTCATGTTTCTTTCGTGTGAAACGGCGTTTTATGAGAAATGACGATAAAATTGCTGTTTTAAACTTGCAAAAACATAGAAAAACGCTGTTTTGAACTATTCAAACTGACAAATTCATGTTTCTTTCGTGTGAAACGGCGATTTATGAGAAATGACGATAAAATTGCTGTTTTAAACATGAAAAAAACATAGAAAAACGCTGTTTTTAACTATTCAAACTGATACATTCATGTTTCTTTCGTGTGAAACGGCGATTTATGAGAAATGACGATAAAATTGCTGTTTTAAACTTGCAAAAAACATAGAAAAACGCTGTTTTTAACTATTCAAACTGACAAATTCATGTTTCTTTCGTGTGAAACGGCGTTTTATGAGAAATGACGATGAAATTGCTGTTTTAAACTTGCAAAAACATAGAAAAATGCTGTTTTGAACTATTCAAACTGACAAATTCATGTTTCTTTCGTGTGAAACGGCGATTTATGAGAAATGACGATAAAATTGCTGTTTTAAACTTGCAAAAACATAGAAAAACGCTGTTTTCAACTATTCAAACTGACAAATTCATGTTTCTTTCGTGTGAAACGGCGATTTATGAGAAATGACGATAAAATTGCTGTTTTAAACATGAAAAAACATAGAAAAACGCTGTTTTGAACTATTCAAACTGACAAATTCATGTTTCTTTCGTGTGAAACGGCGATTTATGAGAAATGACGATAAAATTGCTGTTTTAAACTTGCAAAAACATAGAAAAACGCTGTTTTGAACTATTCAAACTGACAAATTCATGTTTCTTTCGTGTGAAACGGCGATTTATGAGAATGACGATAAAATTGCTGTTTTAAAACATGAAAAAACATAGAAAAACGCTGTTTTGAACTATTCAAACTGATACATTCATGTTTCTTTCGTGTGAAACGGCGATTTATGAGAAATGACGATAAAATTGCTGTTTTAAACTTGCAAAAACATTGAAAAACGCTGTTTTTAACTATTCAAACTGACAAATTCATGTTTCTTTCGTGTGAAACGGCGTTTTATGAGAAATGACGATGAAATTGCTGTTTTAAACTTGCAAAAACATAGAAAAATGCTGTTTTGAACTATTCAAACTGACAAATTCATGTTTCTTTCGTGTGAAACGGCGATTTATGAGAAATGACGATAAAATTGCTGTTTTAAAACTTGCAAAAACATAGAAAAACGCTGTTTTTAACTATTCAAACTGATAAATTCAGGTTTCTTTCGTTCGAAACGGTGGATTTTTGTGAAATCACGATAAAACTGCTGTTTTAAACTTGCAAAAACATAGAAAAACGCTGTTTTGAACTATTCAAACTGATAAATTCATGTTTCTTTCGTGTGAAACGGCGATTTATGAGAAATGACGATAAAATTGCTGTTTTAAACTTGCAAAAACATAGAAAAACGCTGTTTTTAACTATTCAAACTGATAAATTCAGGTTTCTTTCGTGTGAAACGGCGATTTATGAGAAATGACGATAAAATTGCTGTTTTAAACTTGCAAAAACATAGAAAAACGCTGTTTTTAACTATTCAAACTGATAAATTCAGGTTTCTTTCGTTCGAAACAGTGGATTTTTGTGAAATCACGATAAAACTGCTGTTTTAAACTTGCAAAAACATAGAAAAACGCTGTTTTGAACTATTCAAACTGATAAATTCATGTTTCTTTCGTGTGAAACGGCGTTTTATGAGAAATGACGATAAAATTGCTGTTTAAACTTGCAAAAACATAGAAAAAACGCTGTTTTGAACTATTCAAACTGACAAATTCATGTTTCTTTCGTGTGAAACGGCGATTTATGAGAATGACGATAAAATTGCTGTTTTAAACATGAAAAAAACATAGAAAAACGCTGTTTTTAACTATTCAAACTGATACATTCATGTTTCTTTCGTGTGAAACGGCGATTTATGAGAAATGACGATAAAATTGCTGTTTTAAACTTGCAAAAACATAGAAAAACGCTGTTTTTAACTATTCAAACTGACAAATTCATGTTTCTTTCGTGTGAAACGGCGTTTTATGAGAAATGACGATGAAATTGCTGTTTAAACTTGCAAAAACATAGAAAAATGCTGTTTTGAACTATTCAAACTGACAAATTCATGTTTCTTTCGTGTGAAACGGCGATTTATGAGAATGACGATAAAATTGCTGTTTTAAACTTGCAAAAACATAGAAAAAACGCTGTTTTCAACTATTCAAACTGACAAATTCATGTTTCTTTCGTGTGAAACGGCGATTTATGAGAAATGACGATAAAATTGCTGTTTTAAACATGAAAAAACATAGAAAAACGCTGTTTTGAACTATTCAAACTGACAAATTCATGTTTCTTTCGTGTGAAACGGCGATTTATGAGAAATGACGATAAAATTGCTGTTTTAAACTTGCAAAAACATAGAAAAACGCTGTTTTGAACTATTCAAACTGACAAATTCATGTTTCTTTCGTGTGAAACGGCGATTTATGAGAAATGACGATAAATTGCTGTTTTAAACTTGCAAAAACATAGAAAAACGCTGTTTTGAACTATTCAAACTGACAAATTCATGTTTCTTTCGTGTGAAACGGCGTTTTATGAGAAATGACGATAAAATTGCTGTTTTAAACTTGCAAAAACATAGAAAAACGCTGTTTTGAACTATTCAAACTGACAAATTTATGTTTCTTTCGTGTGAAACGGCGATTTATGAGAAATGACGATAAAATTGCTGTTTTAAACTTGCAAAAACATAGATAAACGCTGTTTTCAACTATTCAAACTGACAAATTCATGTTTCTTTCGTATGAAACGGCGATTTATGAGAAATGACGATAAAATTGCTGTTTTTAAACATGAAAAAACATAGAAAAACGCTTGTTTTGAACTATTCAAACTGACAAATTCATGTTTCTTCGTGTGAAACGGCGATTATGAGAAATGACGATAAAATTGCTGTTTTAAACTTGCAAAAACATAGAAAAACGCTGTTTTGAACTATTCAAACTGACAAATTCATGTTTCTTTCGTGTGAAATGGCGATTTATGAGAAATGACGATAAAATTGCTGTTTTAAACTTGCAAAAACATAGAAAAACGCTGTTTTTAACTATTCAAACTGACAAATTCATGTTTCTTTTCGTGTGAAACGGCGATTTATGAGAAATGACGATAAAATTGCTGTTTTAAACTTGCAAAAACATAGGAAAACGCTGTTTTTAACTATTCAAACTGATAAATTCATGTTTCTTTCGTGTGAAACGGCGATTTATGAGAAATGACGATAAAATTGCAGTTTTAAACTTGCAAAAACATAGAAAAACGCTGTTTTTAACTATTTAAACTGATAAATTCAGGTTTCTTTCGTGTGAAACGGCGATTTATAAAAAATGACGATAAAATTGCTGTTTTAAACTTGCAAAAACATAGAAAAACGCTGTTTTTAACTATTCAAACTGACAAATTCATGTTTCTTTCGTGTGAAACGGCATTTTATGAGAAATGACGATAAAATTGCTGTTTTAAACTTGCAAAAACATAGAAAAACGCTGTTTTGAACTATTCACACTGACAAATTCATGTTTCTTTCGTGTGAAACAGCGATTTATGAGAAATGACGATAACATTGCTGTTTTAAACTTGCAAAAACATAGAAAAAAACGCTGTTTTGAACTATTCAAACTGATAAATTCATGTTTCTTTCGTGTGAAACGGCGATTTATGAGAAATGACGATAAAATTGCTGTTTTAAACTTGTAAAAACATAGAAAAACGCTGTTTTTAACTATTCAAACTGATAAATTCAGGTTTCTTTAGTTCGAAACGGTGGATTTTTGTGAAATCACGATAAAACTGCTGTTTTAAACTTGCAAAAACATAGAAAAACGCTGTTTTGAACTATTCAAACTGATAAATTCATGTTTCTTTCGTGTGAAACGGCGATTTATGAGAAATGACGATAAAATTGCTGTTTTAAACTTGCAAAAACATAGAAAAACGCTGTTTTTAACTATTCAAACTGATAAATTCAGGTTTCTTTTGTGTGAAACGGCGATTTATGAGAAATGACGATAAATTGCTGTTTAAACTTGCAAAAACATAGAAAAACGCTGTTTTTAACTATTCAAACTGACAAATTCATGTTTCTTCGTGTGAAACGGCGTTTTATGAGAAATGACGATAAATTGCTGTTTTAACTTGCAAAAACATAGAAAAACGCTGTTTTGAACTATTCAAACTGACAAATTCATGTTTCTTTCGTGTGAAACGGCGATTTATGAGAAATGACGATAAAATTGCTGTTTTAAACTTGCAAAACATAGAAAAACGCTGTTTTCAACTATTCAAACTGACAAATTCATGTTTCTTTCGTGTGAAACGGCGATTTATGAGAAATGATGATAAAATTGCTGTTTTAAACATGAAAAAACATAGAAAAACGCTGTTTTTAACTATTCAAACTGATAAATTCATGTTTCTTTCGTGTGTAACGGCGATTTATGAGAAATGACGATAAAATTGCTGTTTTAAACTTGCAAAAACATAGAAAAACGCTGTTTTTAACTATTCAAACTGATAAATTCAGGTTTCTTTCGTTCGTAACGGTGGATTTTTGTGAAATCACGATAAACTGCTGTTTTAAACTTGCAAAAACATAGAAAAACGCTGTTTTGAACTATTCAAACTGATAAATTCATGTTTCTTTGGTGTGAAACGGCGATTTATGAGAAATGACGATAAAATTGCTGTTTTAAACTTGCAAAAACATAGAAAAACGCTGTTTTTAACTATTCAAACTGATAAATTCAGGTTTCTTTCGTGTAAAACGGCGATTTATGAGAAATGACGATAAAATTGCTGTTTTAAACTTGCAAAAACATAGAAAAACGCTGTTTTTAACTATTCAAACTGATAAATTCAGGTTTCTTTCGTTCGTAACGGTGGATTTTTGGAAATCACGATAAAACTGCTGTTTTAAACTTGCAAAAACATAGAAAAACGCTGTTTTGAACTATTCAAACTGATAAATTCATGTTTCTTTCGTGTGAAACGGCGATTTATGAGAAATGACGATAAAATTGCTGTTTTAAACTTGCAAAAACATAGAAAAACGCTGTTTTTAACTATTCAAACTGATAAATTCAGGTTTCTTTTGTGTGAAACGGCGATTTATGAGAAATGACGATAAAATTGCTGTTTTAAACTTGCAAAAACATAGAAAAACGCTGTTTTTAACTATTCAAACTGACAAATTCATGTTTCTTTCGTGTGAAACGGCGTTTTATGAGAAATGACGATAAAATTGCTGTTTTAAACTTGCAAAAAACATAGAAAAAACGCTGTTTTGAACTATTCAAACTGACAAATTCATGTTTCTTTCGTGTGAAACGGCGATTTATGAGAAATGACGATAAAATTGCCTGTTTTAAACTTGCAAAAACATAGAAAAACGCTGTTTTCAACTATTCAAACTGACAAATTCATATTTCTTTCGTGTGAAACGGCGATTTATGAGAAATGACGATAAAATTGCTGTTTTAAACATGAAAAAACATAGAAAAACGCTGTTTTTAACTATTCAAACTGATAAATTCATGTTTCTTTCGTGTGTAACGGCGATTTATGAGAAATGACGATAAAATTGCTGTTTTAAACTTGCAAAAACATAGAAAAACGCTGTTTTTAACTATTCAAACTGATAAATTCAGGTTTCTTTCGTTCGTAACGGTGGATTTTTGTGAAATCACGATAAAACTGCTGTTTTAAACTTGCAAAAACATAGAAAAACGCTGTTTTGAACTATTCAAACTGATAAATTCATGTTTCTTTCGTGTGAAACGGCGATTTATGAGAAATGACGATAAAATTGCTGTTTTAAACTTGCAAAAACATAGAAAAACGCTGTTTTTAACTATTCAAACTGATAAATTCAGGTTTCTTTCGTGTGAAACGGCGATTTATGAGAAATGACGATAAAATTGCTGTTTTAAACTTGCAAAAACATAGAAAAACGCTGTTTTTAACTATTCAAACTGATAAATTCAGGTTTCTTTCGTTCGTAACGGTGGATTTTTGGGAAATCACGATAAAACTGCTGTTTTAAACTTGCAAAAACATAGAAAAACGCTGTTTTGAACTATTCAAACTGATAAATTCATGTTTCTTTCGTGTGAAACGGCGATTTATGAGAAATGACGATAAATTGCTGTTTTAAACTTGCAAAAACATAGAAAAACGCTGTTTTTAACTATTCAAACTGATAAATTCAGGTTTCTTTTGTGTGAAACGGCGATTTATGAGAAATGACGATAAAATTGCTGTTTTAAACTTGCAAAAACATAGAAAAACGCTGTTTTTAACTATTCAAACTGACAAATTCATGTTTCTTTCGTGTGAAACGGCGTTTTATGAGAAATGACGATAAAATTGCTGTTTTAAACTTGCAAAAACATAGAAAAACGCTGTTTTGAACTATTCAAACTGA